>LZPO01044060.1:257781-273168 GCA_001675575.1 Neotoma lepida
ACACACACACACACACACACACACACACACACGTGTGCGAATAAAAATAAATAAATGTAAAAAAAATGTAAAGAAAAATAAAAGAGTCCCAGGTACTAAAGAGGCAGGTAGGTGAATGGGTGGGTGGATGGATGGTCAGTAAAATGCAAACCTTTCCTGTACCATCACAGCTGATGACAATACATCCTTCTAGTGCCTCAAGCCATGAAGCCACATCACCCTTGACCTCTCTCCTTTCTCCTAGACACTATATCCAATTCAACNTTACCTTGTAAGTCCAGCATGTTCTAACCTTGTGCTGTGACAAGGTACCACCACCTCTCATGTGGAGACGTGCCATCAATTCCTTGCTGGTCTGCCTGCTCCCACTTCTGTACCCTACACACTCTGTTCCACACCACAGGCAGAACGAATGGACTAGATCATGCTCCACCCAAAACCTTTCCATCTCTGCTTAAAAAGCTCAAGTCCATCACTTGCCAGCCTCCCAACTGGCCCATTACCTCTCTGACATCCACTACCNTCTACCCCTACTTGGTCCTCAAACACAATCTACCCTAGGGCCTTTGCACTCACTGCTTTCTCAGCCTTGAGTCCTGCANAGCTCAACCTCGGAAGATTATTACTAACTGCATCCCTTTCTGCTTGGTTCTCTCCAGGGTACTCTCATTATCTTTCAATTGTATGCTTCACACTCTTTGACCACCTTGTCTGTCTCTGCCTACAGAATGTCAGGGCCACAAAGTCAGGGACTTGTCTGGGTTTTTCACTTCCGTGTCTCCTAGCCCCCAGAGAAGGGACAAACACACAGCAGAGATTCAAGAGGAATGTTCAAACTTGCAAATGAGTGTGCTAGAGCCCTGTCCCATATCCTCATCAAACCCCCTTTAAATTAATACTCTCCATGGGCTGGAAGGAGGATGGCTCAGTGGTGAAGAGCATTTACTGCTCTTCCAGAGGACCTGCACTTGATTCCCAGCACCCACATCAGGTACCTCCCAATCACCTGTAACTCCAACACCAGAAGGATCTGATACCTTTGACCTCTGCAGGGACCTGTACTCTTGGGGGCAGGCATGCACACGCGCGCACACACACACACAGAGACACAGACACAGACACACACACACACACACACACACAGAGACACACACAAAGNTTCCCTTTCCTTATTCACCAGTTTGTAATAAGAAATTCCCTTGGAGCTATAGGAAACTCTGAGGAGGGGCTGGAATGCAGTATTCCTAACTCTCTGCCTTCAAAGGTATTTACCAATATCATGACCCAGCCTTCATGGGAACTGCTTATAAATGAGTTATGCAAGGGCAGTAACATTTGGACATTTGTCAACTAGGTGTGTATATTAAATTCAGTTTCAGATAAGGAAGTTTTGCCTACTTATTGCACAGTTCCTATATAGCCACTTCTCCTAATTCATCCTTGACGAAACTACACATAGCTCATATAGATACACATTTTATTTGCTTTAATGAAGGATGGATGAAAAGAAGTAGTAGTATTACCTTATTGTAATCACAATGCTCTTTTTTATATATGAAGGAGGTCATGGTTTTCCTTTGTTTCTAGTCCATTTTCACTTTGATTCATGAAGAAGAAAATAAGAAGATAGTTTGGTTTTAGGAAATTAATAAAAAACATGCCCTGCTTTACAAATTTAGTGAAATGATGGGCACACACACACACACACACACACACACACACACACACACACAGAGACACACACAAAGTGAAAATAAATTTTAAAAAAGAAAGCAAGCTTTCCTGATCCTGTCACCAAAGCTAAGAAGGATGGCCAATCTGCCCTCCCTACGATGGAGTCTCCGAGGCAGAACAGCAGCAGAAACTGACCACAAACCCCTAAGTCAGCCAATTGCAGCCAAGCCTCCTAGCATAGTGTACAGCCCCATAATGACAATGCCCACCGTAACCCTCCCAGCCACTTGCCATGATGCCATTGTGGATGAAGCCACGGCGGTAGCGGGCAGGCTTCAGATGGGGGTACTCCTCTGTGCTGGTCACACGGATGCTCCACACCTGCTTCCAGGCCTCATACAGCTGCACATGCACAGGGTACACACCGGAGTGGTGAGGCGCCACCGCATACCCCATGTCTGTGGGAATGCCGTGCTCCTGGGGAGAGGACGACCCAGGCAGGGTGAGAACGAGGTCTTTCCCTTTGGACCTTGTTTCTCTTTTTTAGAACTCAAGACAAAAACCAAATGCTAGAATGGCAGGGCATGTTGTCTAAGCCCGTAGGTGCAGATGGGGAAACTGAGGCCTGGAACAGAAAGGGAAGGACTCAGAATCTCAAAGCAAGTGACTAGCAGAAATGAGCCTAGAACTCGAGCTTCCCAACTCTCATTCAGTACATATGCCTGGCACTTAGCTCAGAGGACTGCTGTCTCCTGCTTGGCNAGTGTGTCCAAGCTGGTCTTTTGCGTAGCTCTCTCTTTTCTTAAGTACCTCTGCCAGCTCTCCAGAGGTTCTACCCTGCCTGAAGGTAGGAGTTTGGGCCCAGGAAATAAACAGGCCTCAGCATGAGTCCTTAGGTGATCTCCTGAGCCTCAGTTTCTTTAATTCGGGTTTTTGGTTTTTGTTGTTTTGACACAAGGTCTCACGTAGCCTAGGCTGGCCACAATTGATCCCTACTGCCTTTGCCTCCCAAAGGTTGGAATTCCAGTCATGTACCACCAGGCCCAGTGAGCCTTAGTTTCTTGTCTATAAAGAGGGATGGCACTCTTGAGGTGTCCTGGGGACAGTGGCTATGAAGGAAGCTCCCCCCAGGTCCTAGCACAGAAACAGATCTATCAAACTGAACTGTAACGGCACTGAGAGGCCAGTGAAGCCCAGCCCAGCCCCTGCTCCCCCCAGTTCTGTCCCATAGGGAATCTTACTCACGACAGCGAACTTCTTGTTCAGGGCCATCTGCTCAGCCAGCACAGACTGGTTATGGAATAGGTGGGGCTGCATGTGGCTCCACATGTGGGGGAACCACCAGAACTCTTTCACGTAGGACAGGAGCAGGTCGTCCCCAGCATCCTCAGCATCGGTACCTATGGCAGCAGCACAGTGTCAGCATGGCTGGCTGACCACACAGCCCTCCTTCCAAGCTGGCCCAACTACAGATGGAATATTCAGCCACAGGCCACCTAGGAGCTGCGTGGAAGAGTCAATCAAGCTTTGGCCCGGAGAAGACACAAGTCTAGTCTGGACTGCCCTTGCCTCAATAAGTGGCTTGGCCACACCATCTCCTCTGTGGGCTCTTGGTGTTTGATGTCAACAACCCTAGGTGTTTCTTCTACCTCTCACATGCCTACTCTTNTCCTATTCCAATGATCCAAACTGGGTCATACGCCCTTTTGCCCACTAGCCTGCAGAAGTTCTCAGTGGATACAGGACACTCAAACCTCTGTCTCGGAGGTACGACTACAGCCACCTCTGATCTGCTAAGGGCTTAAGGACACAAAACGCAGAGACCATCAGCAGCACTCTCAGGTACCTTTGGGCCATCTTGCACATTCTCAACCTCAACCTATTGCTGACATGGTGGCCCTGCCTAGAACTCCAGAAGTCATCCTCACTGAGGACTGCAGACCATCAGTTCAGGGCTGGTTCCCTTTCATTTGCCCAGCATGTGAGGAACTCGGAACAACCCTCAACCTCATCCCTGCTACTGCAAACAAAACACAGGATATTGGTGGTCATGGTGGGGAGGGACAGTCATTCGTGCTTTCATTCTCAAAACTCAACCCATTTCTGGCTACTGAAATAGCTCAGCAGTGCCATTCCACCAATGAAATGGCCAAGCCTGAGAACCTGAGTTCAATCCCCAGGACCCACACAGTAGAAGGAGAAAACCAACCCCTAAGTCCTCTGACCCCCACACATTATGGCATATGAACACAAACATATATACACACAGTAATAAAAGTGTAATAAAAGCTTTTGTTTGTTTTGTTTTGGTTTTTGACACAGGAGTTCTCTGTGTAGCTCTGGCTGTCCTGGAACCAGGCTGGCCTCAGACTCACAGAGATCCGCCTGCCTCTGCCTCCTGAGTGCTGGGATTAAGGCATGAGCCACCTCCATCTGACTAAGCATTTTTTAATTCAACTAATAGCTTTTATAAATGGAATTCATTTTGAGAGGTGAGAGTGAGGAGGAGACAGGAGGCAGAAGATACATAACCTAGGACTGTACAGGCTGCCAGGCATGTGGAAACCTTGTTGCCGTTATTATTGTCCCCAAATGCCCTCTGCTGGATGTCCCTTGTGGACCACGAACTCTGGAGTCACTCCCCACCCCTACCCAGTATATCTGGTACCCTCATAACAGCAATCTAGGGNACAGGTGGGAAGAAGCCAAAGAGGTTGTGCAGAGGGCAGGGTATACACTACATACCTGTGTGGAAGAATTTCCCTGAGTAGCCCAGGTTGAAGGTGAAGTTTGGGATGTGTGTTCGAAGTTCATTCTGTGTATCAAACAGGGCCTAGGACAGGCAGAGGAGAGGCAGCAGTGAGGGGAGGTCAGGTAAGACTCCTCCCACTGAGCATCTGAGGGGGTATCCTGTTATAACAGGACCAGCTACAAAACTCACAGGACCCAACACAGGNCTGGCAGTGTAGCTCTGTGATGGAGCACCTGCCTCACACCTGAGGCCTGGGTTCCATCTCCAGCACAGCACCCCACGATGCAAATGTTGGGCCCTTGCTCCAATGCTAGGAACATCAAGCAGATGCCAGCAGGGCTCAGCCACATAGGGACTATCTCAGCATAGCTCTGTGAGGCAACCCAGGCTGCACACCTAAGAAGCCAGCCCCCTGCCACCTCCTACACCAGATTCTATCCAGCCTGAAAAGCCCTGAGCTCCAGCTCGGCTCAGCAACGCATGCCTGAGAAGCTTCTGGATTTCTCTAGGCCTTAACTGTAAAAGGGGACCAGAAGAGCTCTGTCCTCATGGAGCTCTTCAGACAAGTGAGACTCGGTGTGTAAAACTACCTGCCTTGTGGTAGAAAAGTGACGAAGAATGAGCTCTACAGTCATGTCCACAGTCACTGACACCACAAGCACCAAGGTCTTCACATGAAGGACTTTTCCTCCTGGGGGAATGCAAGACTAGATCAAAGGATCCTGGCCCTTCCAAGGACGTACTCTGTGCTCCATGTGCCCGTGNTGCTGTGTGAACACATGCACCCATGGAAGTCCATGGAAGGAGCTGACCCCTGGGTTAGGACTGCACTGCTCACAAGGCTTTGAGGAAACCTCCAGGAGCCCCCTTTCAGACGGTATGTTATCTCAGGCATCCAAGCAAGTCTAATCACTGCCTGATAGACACATGGTCAGTCATGGGCCTCAGGCAAGCTGTTCCATCTCTCTGAGGCACAGTGGCCTCCTCTGTAAAAGAGGACTCCTACCTCTTCATCAGCTGCTGTAAAGATCCAATGAGATAACACACATAGATGGCTGAGCACAGAGCCCAGCACTCATCAGCCCCAGATTCTGTGGGGACTACAGAAAGGGTACAGCATGGCCAGAACGACACACGCTAATGAGGTGACAGTCACGGCTCTGAAGGAAAGTCAGTTGACAGCTACGCTTAGAACTAAAGCAGAAACGGCTTTGCCTTTCCAACTCAGAAGGATGTAAAAGGGGAAGGAAGGAGGACTGCCAAGGAAGCACTTGCAGTCTGCCCTGAGCTGGGGGCATGGAAGACAGGGGTCTTGATTTGTTTCCCACAGGCACTGCTCTTTGTGGCTGCACTGCCTCTTCCTCAGAAATAGGCAAGAGGAGTCAGGCCTGGTAACACGTGTTTATAACCCCAGCATTCAGGAAGAAAGGGATAGAGGATCAAGAGTTNAAGGCCAACCTGGGCTACATGAGACNTTATCCAAAAGAAAACAAAAGGGGGTTTGGTAAAAGCTAGGCAGAATATTCAGGAGGCAAAGGATAATGAAGTCCAGACTAGCCTGGGCTACAGTGTACAACACCGGATCAATGGCTCATAAAGGACATGGTGAGCCTGGTAGCTAGAGGCCTCACCCTGGACCACAGTCTCTCAGGCATTCCCTTGCTCATGCAGTGAGGACATAGACTACAAAGGACAGAAGCTTGGGCCACTGGAAGAGTGTGCCAAGCATGCAACAGGGTCATCTGTTTTGCTGGGGTTGGTCACAGCATTGCACNAAGACGTTAACGGGAAGGCTCAACTTGGAGTGAGCTTAAAATCTTCAACAGAAGAACATTTGAGAACTCAAGCGTCAGGAGTAGCATTGTGCGTAAAAGCAGATCAACACTGCCTAGGTCTGCTGTGGCAAGTAGGGGAGGGAGGAGCCTGACCATGTGGCCATGCCCCTCCCCACCCTAGTCAGGCACCACTGTGTAAGCCTAGGGTAGCAAACAGTCTGAGCCCCTCCCTGGCACTCTCCCTTACTTTAGGTCAATGATGGGATGAGACTTCCCCAAGTCACCTAGTCAGAGCCACCATTCACCATGCTCCTCTTTGCAGAGTTCACTTCTGAGCAGGACAAGGCCACAACCCCAGTGAAACCTTCCTTCTAGACCTTGGGCCAGCCCTGCCAGAGGTTTCGAGCTCAGGAAGCCAATGCCAATGGATCTGCACTGCTCAGGGAGAGTGCCTGGCACACTGTCTAAAGCCTCTTGCAGCATCAAAGAGGTCTGGGTCTGGTGCTAATACATCTCTAGCCCTGTTAATCTCCAAAGAGAGGACACCCAGTCAGCAGGCAGCAGCTCTGGGGACTTAATCCCCTGTTTTGTCTCCATGTGCTTTATTGTTATGTTTGCCCTCTGTGGTGGCAACCCACACAGATGCCCTCATTCTAGCACGCTGTCTCCTCTGCAGAGTCTCCAGTAAGACCAATGACTAAAGGACAACTGCATCTTAAGACTGTCCTCTGGCAGGCTTCTTTCTTGACAGCTCACGTGTGAATGCAACCCTGTGTTTGCAAGGAGCTTCCACAAACAATTCGGTAAATGGTTTCAGAATTCAACGTAAACACCCCACTATCCATACAGAGCTGTTAAAACTTGCTGTGCATGTGATTTGGGATCTTATTCTTTAGAATCTTGTGGGAGCTCTGGTAACAACAAACATTTTCAAAGAGTTAAAATCACATCTAGGTTAAGAGGCAGATTACAACCCTGGCCAGATCCTCTTTGTTTCTGCCTGGGTCTCTTCCTCCTGAACTCCAGAATACACATGCAAAATCTCTCCATATTTAACACTTCATTGATGCCTTTTGCACATAGCAAGACAGCAAATGGCTGAAGCGGGGATCAACAGGTCCGCAGATAACAGCACAGGTGGGGGTTTGGCCCGATGAGGTATTCCAAGACTCTCCTTACCTTCACATCCTCCACCTTCATGCGTGTGCCCTCCTTGCCCACAAAAATGTCATCGATATCCACCAGGATGTATCGGTCCAAAGGCAGTGAGAGGCGCTTCCCTGTGAGGAAGGCCACGGCATCCACGAAGACAAGCTTATGCAGCCAAAAGTTGAGGTTGTTGCCGAACAGCACACGCTGGATGCCATCNTGGAGGCCCAGGTCCTGAACCACAGTAGCATGCAGTGCGGCATGCAAGCCAGCATCTGCACCCAGGTGTGGGATGGACTCGGAGGAGCGCGTCTTGGCCAGCAGTACTGGTTCATAGGTAGAGTGGTTGGACTGGAAGACAGTCCAATCCTCGCCGGGCAGCACGCCCTTCTCCACCTCACTGGGCCGTGTCACATAGAGCAGTGGGGACTTGGGGTTGATGCTGCAGTCCTTTAGGCCCAGGTTCGAATGCAGGAAAAGAGGGAAGCCTTTGAGCTGTGCACTNAGCAGGCTGTTCTCATTGGCCTACAGCAGTGTGGGGTAGGAGAACAGCTGTCAGGCACAGTACATGAGAACAGTAATGTCAACAATATTTACAACTTCACAAGAGCTACCACATCCCTCACTGGAGACACACACACACACAGACAACACACACAACACACGTGCGCACACAGACACACAAATATACAGACACAAACCCACATAGACACAAATACACGCTCACAGACAGACAGACATACACATACACAGGCACACACATATAGACAAACACACAGACACAGACAGATAGAAACACACACACACAGGCTGCTCTCCCACACAGAAAGGCAGCTCTCTTGCCCACTAGCCACCACTGACAGGGATCCGATCTTTACCACCTCCTCCTCCTCCTGGGACTTGCTGCTGCCCCCATTCCCTGTACTCCATCTCCTCTTCCCTGCTCTCCCCACTCCATTATGCTCTCCATCACACTTCCAGACATCTGACTCTAGATAGAGTACATTTGTCCTTGTTCCTATACTGGTTCTATCGTCTCTTCTAGGACTGGTAAACTCCTGTTCATCCCTCAAAACCAAACACATATACCTGCTTCTTGCAATGGCCTCCCTGGGATCATGGCAAAGCCTCAGCCGCTGCACCGGGTTCAGAGCCTCCCTCCTACCAGCCTGTACCTACTTGAAAACAAGACTATATTTCTTACTTTGGATCCCTGACACCCAGCAGGGACACACATTCATTTGATGAGTAACTATTTTTAAGAATGAAAGAGAAACAGATAGCTAGCTGTTGGTACCTAGCACCTGATAGCTGTGGGTTCCAGGGTTAATTTATCAGTCTGTAGCTACTTACTGTACCAGACATTATAGTAAGTATTTAATGAGATATAGTGAGAAAAAAGACAGACAGGAAACTGTGTAAAGTGAGAAAAGCAGATGTGACCCTCCCCTTTGAGTCAAGCAGGAAGGAGAGGCAGCCATCAAAACCACATAAGAATAAAACATGGTATAACTACATGGGAAAGGTCACAGCTGTAGACCAGCACATGCTGGGCAGTCAGCTGCCTCAGGAGGCTCCTGGAGAAAGGGCCTTTGGAGCTTGTTACAGAATGAGTGATCAACTAGGAGGAGGTAGAGGTCAAGTCCTAAGAATAGCCAGTGAAAAGGCCCTGAGGCAGGAGAAAGCACAGCATGATCAAGAAATAGCAAGGAGCTGGAGAATGCTCAAGAAAGGACAAGAGGCAGAAAGGCCATTGGGGGCAGGACCCACAGGCCTCTAGAGCTGTCAAAGACTCTACCCAAAGATTCTGAATGGGGGCACAGGTTCTGGTTTGCATCTGGAGAAGGAAGGAGGGTCACCCACAGGACACCTGTGGGGCTGCCCTGGTGAGTACCATGCCTGGACACATGCTGAACAGAAAGCAGATGGTTGGTTTTAGTCCAAGCTGTGCCAGGTGCAGAGCTGAACCTGTCCAGAGGAAGCTGTTTACTAATCTTAACAGTCAGGCTTTTCTCATTCCCACAAAGCCTCTGCAGGGGCCTGGCTTTGTAAACTGTGATAAGGCGCCACTTTGGATCTTGAATGCAGGGAGTGCCTGCCAAGTCCCCATCCTGAGCCAGCCTCAATGCTGAGGTGCAAGAGACTGAGGCCCATCTTCAGAGACACCAGGCTCCCTGCTCCCCACCACCCTAAGTCAGCATTANCCTAGAGTGTGACCTCTGAAGGGACCCAAGACACATCAGGCCCTGTCTACCACTGCTGAGGCCTGGGAACCCACTGCAGGCACTGGAGCTAAGGGATCCCATTTCAAAGTCCTGGCCCTGAGCTTGCTGTGACGTACTGGTGGCTTGTCTAGACACAGCGCCACTGAGGAAGAAGTCAGGCCATGATAGCTACCACAGGCAGCCATAAAAGGATTCAGCCAGGGAAGGGAACAGANGGCCTAGGCACTGGAGACGCTAGCCCTGTCACAGGGTCCCTCTTCCTACTCCTCGGCACTAAGGAGACAGGGGTCACCCTGACCTAAGGAAGAGCCTGAGCAAGGAGTGGGATATGGAGGCCGAGCACAGACTTCCTTATGAGCTGGCAAGATGCCCCGAGAAACCCTCCACCCCTTCTGTGGGTCTCTAGTCAGTTTGTTCCCATGCAGTCTTCTGAGGTCATCCAGTTAGAAGCAATATGCTGGGTTGTCAAATCTTGGCTGGGTGGCATACCATGTCACTCTGGTAAAGGCCACTTAATTTTTGAGTCACGTTATCTGAAAACAAAGTGCCTACTCTATGTGACAGAGCATGCAAAGAAACATGCTGGGCACTGAAAGGTCAGGTGGCCTTCACTGGCCCTCAGGGTGCATTCAGATGCAGACCATCTACTCTGCAAGGCTGAGGCGTGATAGTGTTAGGAATGGCACGGGTGAGGACCCGACCCCCACCTCAAGGACTTCTCAGGGGCACAGTGTCAGAGCCACAGACCAAGTACAACTGCTGTGTTTGCAGAACTTGGGAGTAGACATGCCACCGCAGCTGCCACTGATGGAGTGACTCCAGGTGCTGGCCTCGTCCTCGGGGCTCCCTTCAACTGTCTTACTTCTAGCGTGGTCTAGAGGCAGGAATTGTAACTAGTCTCACTAGTTGAACATCCTGGCCAAGGTCAAATTGCTTCTCAGTTTCATAAAGATTTGACCTAGACATCTTCCTCTACCCAGGGAGTTTGCAGCCATCCTGTGCTTGGAGGCCTGATCTCAAACAAACAAAAAGACACAAAGATAGGAAAGAAAAGATAC
The DNA here is from genome assembly GCA_001675575.1 of Neotoma lepida. NCBI lineage: Eukaryota > Metazoa > Chordata > Mammalia > Rodentia > Cricetidae > Neotoma > Neotoma lepida. Next base: position 268,415 of record LZPO01044060.1, read on the forward strand.
TACAAGAATAAATCAGATCAGGGAGAGGAAATCTATATATCTACAAAGCTTGTAAACTTCCCATTAAGAAACAACTGAAATAAAACCTGCCATTTTACACCAGGTTAAAAAAAAAAAAAGATTTGACCTAGAGTCTGGACTTTTCAGCTCGTGATCTCACCCTGCCTTAAGAATCTGAAAGAGACAGAACTTGAGCCCTGGCACAGGCACTCGAGTCTGCCAAGTCCAAGGCACAGCACAGAAGCCAGCCTTTGCAGAAGAGCAGTGGTGTGCCTCAACCACCAGGAGGCGTGCACTCTAACCCAACAGTCACAAGCCTCAGTTCCAATTCAGGAGTCTTGACTTATGCAACAGGGTAGGGAGAGCTGTGTTTGCCACTGACTCCAGTGAGACTGTGAGCATGTCCCTGCTCTTAGTGGGCCTCATGTTCACTGTACGCAAGGAGGTGAGGTTACATAGGATCCGAGCTCTGATGTTTTAACTATGCTTAATGTCCACACCCCAGGCCTAGAAGAATCAAGTACACAACACNGCTTCTGACACAGACTTNCATTAAGTAAAGAATAGTCAGCTCCTAGACTCATCAAACCTTAGAAAGACCAAGCCTCTGGCTTGGGGCTTTCTGGACTTGAATCCTGGATGATACTTGGTAGGGGTATAAGCTTGGATATATTTCTTTTTGTTGTTGTTGTTTTGTTTGTTTTTTGTTTTTTCACAAAAGGGTTTCCCTGTGTAGCCCTGGCTGTCCTGGAACTCGCTTTGTGATCAGGCTGACCTTGAACTCAGATCCACCTGGCTCTGCCTCCTGAGTGCCAAGNTTAAAGGTGTGGGCCACTGCCACCTGGCACTGGATTTATTTCTTAACCTCTCTCTGCCTCAGTTTCCCCTCTCTTAAATCACCATACCCTCTGCCTGCCTTGGAAAATGACTTATTAGCGTGAAGTAAGTTAATTTGTGAAGCAGGCAGGCAGCACACGGCACTGAAGGAGCTCTCAATAAACGTCAGCCGTTCTGATGATTCTCAGGCCTGGGGCTCTGAATCAACCTTAATGAAGTTCATGCCAGGAAAGGGTATAGAGTACAGGAGAAAAGAAAAAAAGCACAGAGACAATGGAGCCAGCCTAACTTTCTGCTTCTGTGAAGCCATAAACCAGGCCAGTGTTCCCCAGAGGGTGCTCTGTGAAAGAGATCAAGCTGGCTGAGAAACAAATCATACTGGGCCGCCCCACTGCAGGATTTCTAAGGGCCTTTGGTTTTTTGACTCACTATCCCTTTTCAGTAGCAGAGCCTCCTGCTGTATTAGTGCATGAAAGAGCATGCTGTGGGAAGCCTGGACTAAAGCAGCCCCTCCCAGCACTGAACAAAGGAACAATGTGCACGGAGGCTTGGGACATGGGCACCTTCTGCCTGATCCCACTTCTTGCTCTATGCAATAGCCCTATGACCTCCCCAGCCCCTTCAGGCCACTTCACAGGGGACAACTTTCCTGGCTGNCCACAGAATCCAGCACTGGCCCCATACCCATTCTCGAATACCCTTCTCTGCTCCCCTTCATTTTACATTTATAACTCCCGCCACTGCCTCTGTGCTTCCAGTGGCCCACTCTGTCCCTACTATGCTAAAATGTCAGCTCTGTGAGAGCAGTACGTGTCCATTTCCATTACTCTATGCACTGGTATTTAGCAAGGGCCCAGGACACTGGAAGCAGCCAGTAAACAAATGTCCTCCAAACCCCCAAGTCAAGTCCCCAGCTGGTGCCTGCATTCATCTTTCATGACCATATAGCCATTGTCCCTGCCTGCTCCTTAAGGGCAGACCTTCCATGACAAGCTTTAAGCAATGACGACCCCCCACCCCCATCCCAGGAGTGGTTCTGGGAACTCCACAAAGCTCAGAGCAGCTCCCCATCTGCAAACTGGGATTTCTTTCTCCTTTCTCCTAGTGCAAAATGGCTCTGGTTTGGGAAACCAACTTCACCCCCGACTATNGATCTCCAGGAGGAAGACAATGGGTGAGAGCCAACCTGCTTCAGGTGAGTAACAATCCTCTTGTGCCTGCACTTGCTCATCCTGAGATGACTGCTGTGACAGGGTTCAGAGTCCCTAGCAGAGTCCCCTGCACCCAGCCCCAAGCCTCCTTCAGGCAAGTGCCTACTGTGCATTGAGCCCCATGTGTAGTAGACAATCTTCCAAGTACTTAGTAAGTATTCATCAGCAAGGACTTAACCTTCATCAGAAGTCTAGGAGCTTAGTGCTACCACTGCACTCATATTACAATGCAAATTGGTAGGTGCTTGGCTAACAAGTATAGAGACAGTGCTGGGAACTGCAGGGAAACCTGCTCCCTGAATACCTTGAAGAAGCCAATGATGCCCACGCCGTAGGCCACACAGTACTTGTCCAGCAGCTCCCGGTTCCAGGCATCCAGGTTGACATACTTGAGGATGTTCTCATAGATGATGAGGGCAAAGCGGCCCCGGCCCTTGTCAGTGAGTGTGGGCATGTCCCCCTTCCCTGGTGCAATCTCTGTTCGGTACTTGAAACGGCTAGATTCCAGGATTGCCACTACCTCCTGGCCCAGCTGTGAATAGAGGCTCTCCACAAAGACCAGCACCAGTGGGTCTGTTCGGGAAGGGGCAACCGCCTGCACAGGCTTGATGGGCAGGAGACGGCTGGGGGCCACAGGTGGTGGGTCCCCACAGTCAGACTCCGAGACATCAGCCGAGGGCTCAAGGCCCCGCTTCCAACCGTATAGGTAGTAGGCAGAGACAAAGACGCTGAACAGGCAGAAGACAAACAGCAGGAAAAGGACAGCCTGTGGGGACATGTGCCGACACAGCCTCCGGAGGCATGCCAGGGCAGGCATCCTGGCCCCCAAGATCTCAACCAGCAGAGGCCCAGCCTGGTCTGGCCCCCTCAAGGCCTCACACAGGAGGNCCAAGAGTTGTCCACTGACTGAGAAATTCAGAGACTTAGGAAGTAAGACGTTCAAAGGGCAGTAGAGAGAAGGATCCGGGCCCCTGGCCCTTTCTCCCAGCCAGGGGCACAGTCAACAGGCTGGTCTGGCTCCTTCCTTCCTCTGCACCCCTTTATGTCACCATGGCAAACCCCAGCGTGGTCCTGTGCACAGCAGAAGTGCCCCAGGGCGTCAGGGCCTCCTGGGGGTGGTCAACAGCAGGTCAGAAGACAACGGGCCATCCAGGGAGTGCTGCATGCCGCTCTCTTGAGTTGCACCCACAGGGTGAAGGCTGGNGAGCTGGGGAGAAAAGCAGAGAGTCAGAGCAGGGCCTTTGAGAGCCAGCTGACCACAGAAACACAGCAACTGCCACCCAACCTGATACTCTTTTATCTCTGTGAGCCTCAGTCTCCCCATGTGTGAAACAAAGCAAACAACAAAGGTAGCCATATCACAAGGAGCTGGAAAATGAAGGCCAACAATGTATAGAAATCACTAGGAGTGTACTTAATGAAATATCCACCAATGGTAGCTGCTAGTTTTGTTTATTATTAGGCCAAGCTAGGCCAAGAAAAATCCAGAAGCAGGGCTGGAGAGATGGCTCAGAAAAACTCAGTGCTCAGGTTAAAAGTACTGGCTGTTCTTGCAGAGGACCCGGATTCAGTTCCCACCACCTACATGGAGGCTCATCACCACCTGCAGCTCCAGTTCCAGGGAATTCAATGACTTCCACAGGCACCAGGCATGTTCATTGTACACATACATAATTACATACATGCAGGCAAAACACTCACAAACACACACACACACACACACACACACACACACAAAAAACAGAATTAAAAAAAAAAAATCCAAAAACAAAATGTGGCACTGAACAGTTGCTAGGCCTGGGAGGAACAGTATTTGCATCAGGACCACACAGCACCTCCTCCTGTCCACTCCCCTCCTGCTTCCTACCTTCTACTTCTCCTTCCCTCTGCTAGCCTTTCCTCTAAGTGACTCCCGCAAGCCCAGTCACTAACAGAAGCAGCCAGAGCAGGAATCCGACCCAGAGCTGTGTCCAGAAGCCTGTGGGAAGTCACTACCGCTGAAGCATCAGTGAACTCACCCTGTGAGGTTCCGTCTACGCTGGGCTGTGGTGAGGANTGATGGAACAAATGTGTCTTAAGGGGTCGGACACAAGGACACTCAGAAACAGGGGTGGTAAGCATCTCCCCAGATGCAACCACGAATCTCTCTTCCTCTGGTATGTGCTTGGCAACCTTGGGAACCAGGTGACCAAATGAAACAGGCAAGGACTTCCTCTATCCACCCGGACAGACAGAACTCTAGATTCTGGCTCTTTCCCCGAGCCTGAGCACCACCAGGGGGCCCAAGTCAGAATACCCATCTCTCTCTGGAAAGAGTAAGCAGAGACCACACATACAGTACAAAGGTTCTCACAGCAGCCCTACACACCACCCTCCAGCCCCCATCACATGAGTGAAAACCACCAAACCAAGAAGCACCTTCCCACAGGGCACTGCAGACTAGAAAGGGCTTCACGTGGGCCAGCAGTCACGGAAGTGAGACAGACTGGGCTGAGGCACCAGATGGGGAACTGGGAATCTGGGGGTTGGCTTTATAGGTAAAGATTGCTAATCTCCTCCTAGGCCCAAGACTCTTTGATGTGCTCATCGTGGGGACCATATGACAGACAGCAAGAGCTGTACCTCTAGGAATTCATCCCGGATGTAATCACTGCAGAAGCATGTATAGATTTCCCTATGGAAGAAGCAAGATGGGGGGGGGGGGGG
>LZPO01044060.1:291415-303198 GCA_001675575.1 Neotoma lepida
CAGAAAACAAGTCCAATAAACCTTGAATGGACAGAGAGTTGGACAAGGGGCTGAAGGCTCAATAAAATAGCATACCCAGCCACAGCACAGGACGACCAGGAAAGCCTAGTGTAATAGATACCAGAACTGTGCACACTGGTTTCCACCCTCCCCTTTGCCCCAGGATGCATAGGNNCAGACCTACACATGGCACTGCTGAGAACTGCTGAGCCTCACAGACTTCTGTGGGCATGTGATNGACCACTGCAAGGAAAAGGCACCCACTGTGTGCTGTGCCAGGTGAAGTAGCACTCTCAGAGGCTGCTCCCTGCATCAGAAAGCCAGACATGTGGTTCATGCTTATAATTAGCACTGAGAAGGCCTGTCAAGAAGATCACTGTGAGTTCCAGGACAGCCTGGGCTACAATCGCAAACAAACAAGCATCAGCTGCAGTGTGTGGAGAGATCAGCTGCAGCCTGTGTGGAGAGAGGACCCCAGGGCCCAGGGCAGGCTGACTCACAGCTGGCAAAAGGATAGCCTCTACCACTCCTTCAGTCTCACAAGATATATTTATTATGCTCCTGCTGTATGCACAGTCCTGAGCCTAAGCACATTTCCAGGACACAGATATGAACAGATAATGCACCCTCATTGCCCATAAAGAGCCACAGAGACAGGCAGGCAGCACACTGCCAAGCAGGAGAGAAAGCAGCCCCTGCCTTAAGGACAGGGTGGCAAACTCAGATGTCTCTGGGGTCCAAGATTATGAAGCACATGAAATGACAGGCAGGGTCAGTAAAGAGCACAGGCCTCGCCCCCAGCATGAGCCACTGGAGAACGCAGGCTTGAGGTTTTCAGTCTTCTAATGGGGAACAGGGGAANCTGTGAGACAGAGTCTCATATAACCAAGGCTGGNTCAACTGCTGAGCCTCCTACCTCTACCTCCCAAATCCTGGGATTAATAGCATATATCACCATGCCAAGCTTGCTGTTCCAGTTTTTGCAGTAAAGCAAGAAGTATGATTTTTTTTTTTATGTAAAATGTCCTATAGACTACTGACTAGCTCAATATTTGGCATAGACCAAACAAAATCTGCCCTTAGGGCATATGTGACCTGCCAGCTTATAACCTCTGGTCTCTTAGAAAAGACAGAAAACACAATGATGAGTTCACTGTAGAGTTCAGCAACAGGAGTTGTGACTAGCACTGTGGAGGCCAGTCAGAAAGACCAATTCTCTGCACCAGGAAGGCTGCCTGGGAGAGGTGTTATGCTGAAAAGTGAGGTGGAGGATGTTTAAAAAGGTAGTGAACACAGAACTGGGACCACAGGACACATGAGCCTCTTGGCCTTATGGGCTGGCAGGTCACACCAGGAGCCCATGCCACCTAGTAGCCAATGTTTCCTCAAAAATTCAAGGTGCCTGCCAGTCTCCAAAGCAAGCACAGGCCCTGGACAGCGAAAGGAGGGGCTGCCAGCCTCACAAACCTGCAGACGAAATCAATCAGACTAAATCAATTGGTAGAAGAATAGCAGGGGTCCGATTTCAGACCTGCAGCTTGAGGAAGCCGGCTAGCAACAGCTCCGTGGGGGAAGGGAGAGGAAGAGACAATGGAGGACAAAATGAGGTTGAGAATCATGTCCTGCCAGGCCAGGCCAGGTTGTTACATAAGCCTGCCTCAGGACAAAGTGTGGGAGGGCCTGGGCTGGGAGTCCCAGAATGCAGAGAAGGCTACCCTCACTGCCTACCCCTGCAGCTCTACAACCCTGCCCCGTGGCCCAGGCACCAGGTGAGCCCAGGGATAGGGAGCAGACCCAGACCTGGGGCAGGCATTTAGAAGGCCAAACCACAGACCTGCAGCAAGGACAGCCATGTACCAAACTCTTCTCAAATGACAGTTCTGTACCAGGCCCTNNGGGGGTCCTCCCCATCCACATTCTGATNAAAGCATCCTTGTTATTGCCATTTTATACATGAGGAACCTGAAACACAAAGTCGCCAAAGTCATACAGATCCTAACTGGAGAAGCTGGCTTCAGACCTGACAGCAACCTCTATAACCACATTTGAAACAACTGTGTGACATGTCCCCTTCTCTCCAGCCTATAGTACATGTGGTCCTTGCTCATCACAGGAGTACCTATTGCTCTGTCAATCTGCCAAAACTGACAGGACTCTTTCTTAAACACAATACAGAGGGCTAGAGAGATGGCTCAGCACTTAAGAGCACTGGCTGTTCTTTCAGAGGTCTTGAGTTCAATTCCCAACACCCACATGGTGGCTCAAACAACTCTGTGGGGGAAGGGAGAGGGACAGTACTACCTGTAACTGTAGTATCATAAGATGAGATGACCTCTTCTGATGGACAGATAGATGTACATGCAGACAAAACATCCATATATGTATATATATGTATATATATATATATGTGTGTGTGTTTTTATTTAAAGAAACAGTACAGGGGCTAGAGAGAAGCTCAGAGGTTAAAAGCACTTGCTTAAGAGGACCCAGATTCTGTCCCTAGCACCCACATGGTGGCTCACAACTATCCCTAACTTCAGTTCCAGGGAATCTGACACCCTCTTCTGCATTCCACAAATACCAGGGCATGCATGTGGTGCATAGACATACATTCAAGCAAAACACCCATACACATAAAATAGGTTAAAAACATTTTTTTAATGTAAAACAAAAAGAGAGAAAAGCATATATACAGAAATGCCTTCAAAATGCCCCATCAGATTTCAGAGGCGCATAAACCTCTGTACTGGGGACAACAGATGGGTCGTGACCACAGAGTTACCCTATAGACAGGGGACCAGGAGCAGAAGGAAAGGAGGCTCACAGTCCTTTGAGGTCTCTCATATCTGTAGCCACTGAGCCCTGCACCCACAGTTACTGGCACAACNGGGGCCGGGGCCTAGTCATCCCTGCAGAACTGGGAGAACAGAATGAATCAGGACACACAATGGCCTGTGACTCTGTACCCCACTGTGACTCAGAGTCCCTAGCTGCTGGGTAGGCGGTGTACAGCTAGGCCCAGCATCTGGACAGGGTGGTCTCAGCCAGTACTCCATCCAGGCTTCTGCCCACCACCTTGCTGCAGACCAACTTGGCCTTCTCCAACCCCAGCAGCAATGAGTTTCTAAAGCCCATCCCACACCACCCCCCGTGTCCTTTGCCATCTCCAACAAACCAGAGATCTGAGCATGGCAAGGCCAAGAAGACCCCATTCTAGCCCACGTTCTGTGCTGCCTCCCGCTGGGAGACTTCTGAGAGCCACTCCCACCTCTCAATCTGCTAGTCAGATGGGAAGACTCCCTAATGGAAGTNTTGCCCAGCTCCAAAGCCCTGAATCTATAAACAACAGGCCTGACAACTTCACAGAGTCTGGATCTTGCCTTCGGGAAATTACATAAACATCCTTCAGAGAAACAAAAGTCAAACCTACAGACTCAACTTTTTTTAAGGATATCAAGAAACCTTTTCCCAGTTCAGCCTCCCCCATCCTACCGNCATTGTTCCAAATATCCTCTCAGGACCTAGAAAATACATTTGGTTTCCGCCTGGGGTTTGGGCTTCTTGGTCTTCCTCGTGGAAACTGCCCCACCCCTTCTTGGCAGCTGTCTCCCAGGGCACCCCCATCTCTCTTCCCAGAATTGCCCTAGGCCACCCTGAGGATATGGCTACATAGCCTGCCAAAGACTAGAGGGATGGGACAGTTTAAAGGAGAAACCCTTCCCTGGTTAGAAAGGACAGTGACAATTCTGAGCTCTGACTCTTGACACCCTATGCAGCCCGAGTGAGCCCTGGCTCCTGTGTGAGCCTTAGTCCTTGAACTGTGAAAGGTTCCTATGCCTCCAGGGAAATCATGGGGCTCCCAGAAAGTACATCACAGACACAGACAGGAAAGAACAGGGTAGATGGTAGACAGATTTTTAAAATTTATTTTATATATGTGCGTGCGTGCGTGCCTGCGTGCGTGTGTGTTCTCTTGCACAGAGACCAGAAGCAGACTTCAGATCCCTTGGAGCTGAAGTTACAGGTGTTTGCAAGGGTGCTGAGATCTGGTCCTCTAATAGAACACTGAGTGCTCAATAATGGCTTAACCATCTCTCCAGCCCCTAGNAGACTGATCTTACCCCTCCCACTTCTCCAACCAAAACCAAAGGAAACCCACTAAACCCATCAAATTTAACCTCTCACCCTACTCTGGGGCCTTGAGCTCAGGCAGCTCATCGATAGATNAAAGAGTAACAGTGTCCATAGTAGAGGGCCCTGCTTGGGAGCAGAGGCAGGAAGATNTCTGCGCGTTCCAGGCTAGCCAGGGCTACACAGTGAGACTCTGTCTCAATGAATAAACAAACAAACAAACATTTCTAAATCTGGTCCTCCTGGCTACACACAGCCTAGGTACTTCCATCTATAAAACACAAGTGACTACAGTGCCTCCCTAATTTAGAGGGTTATTCTGAAGATTGCTTCTGAGATGACATGGAAATGTCTAGCAAGCATTGATAAACTGTCAATAGATATGAATAGCAATTATGATCATCATTAGAATTATTGAGATGCTGAAAACCACTGCCTGGTGACAGCTAAGGCTTCACAGACCCACATCTGGCCACTGAATCACACATATGCATGCCCACACATCCCTAACACACACCATTTTCTAAAGCAGAACCCACATTTTCTGACCCCAGGCACAGAACATAGCTGCCTTGTTCCTGGCGCCTATTTTTTTGTTTGTTTGTTTTTTGAGACATATCATTCTAGTGGTCCTGGAATTCACTATGTAGCCCAGGCTGGCCTCAAACTCACAGAGATCCTCCTCCCTCTGCCTCCCAAGTACTGGGATTAAAGGCGTGCCACTCTGCCCAGCCTCTCGGCACCCACTCTAGCCATCACAATCTCTCCCTCACTCTTCCTACTCCCACCTCTGTCTTCCTCAAATTGTCGCAATATTCCTTCTAATACTCACAGGGTTCGGCTGTCCCCCAATGCTCTTATAAGATTGTTTCTTGGGGTAAGAGGCACCTGTCCAAAACGGTAGCTCCTTNAAAACATGGTAGACAGTGGGCATAGTAGTGCATGCCTTTAATCACAGCACTCAGGAAGCAAAAGAGGTAGATCTCTGTGAATTCAAGGTCAGCCTGATCTATATAGTATCAGACTAGGCAGGGCTACACAGCGAGGATAGTGAGACACCCCCCCCCCAGAGAAAGAAAAGAGAGAAAGTGAGTAAGTGGAGAGAAACTAGGCTTTCCATGGGTGCCCCCACAGTTGTTCCATGTCCGAATATGCTGAAAACAAGAGTCCAAGGAAAGAGGCATTTGTTTTTTTAAAATGACCTAGCCCAGTGGTCATTTAAAACATAGGATAGAAAGGAACTGGGCTTTCCTGGGTTCTGAGGAAACTGAAAACAGAAAAGAGGCACTGACCTTTTTATGACCTAATCTAGTGGGTTTTGTACATCAGAACCTGGAGAGTAACTGAACAGACTGCTGGGCCCCAACCCTCCCAGCATCTGACTCAGTAGGTCTGGACAGGGAGGCATCATCTGCACATTTCCCAAGTTCCCANGTGATACAGATGCCAATGGTCCAACTTGGAGAACCACTGGCTGAAACCTGCAGGGGAAGCAGGGAGAGCCTACTGCTTCCATTCCTGTAACAGCATGAGCAGCATGCCACAAGTGTCAGGAGGAAGGGCANGCAGGCGCAGGGACACAACCTGAGGAAAGGCCCTGCTATGACAACATTCACTTCTCACTGGCATCTGCCCGGGCAGGTAGCTATGTGCAAGCAAAGCAGAGGGTACAAACCAGAGGTGTCTGCCACTGAGCAAAGACTACAACAAACCTCCGCCCTCCACCACCTGGAGACCTGTCCAGACAAGCCAGTCCNAGGCCAGCCTGAGGGTGCTGAGAATCCAGGCTTTTCCGCACAGAGCCAAACCTCAGGCCTGAAAGACCAGAATCCCCACCATGTTTTAATCACATGAGCTCTGGGATTTTTTTTTTTAAGATTTTATTTCTTTTTATTTTATGTGCATGAGTGCTTGCCTGAATGTATGTCTGTGTACTACTTGTGTACAGTGCCTATGAAGGTTAGAAGATGGCATCAGATCCCTTGGGACTGGAATTCTAGCTGTGAGCCACCATGTGGGTGCTGGAGATTGAACCCGGGTCCTCTGGAAGAGCAGCCAGTGCTCTTACCTGCTGAGCCACCTCTCCAGCCTGTGGAGCTTTCTCCCTCCAGAAACAAATACTGCCATCTTGGCCTGCTGTAATATGCTGCTTTCTTATTACATACTTGAGATCAGTCCCCTCTGGTATCTACCCTTCAATCTGTCTATCAGTGCTTCACAGGAGCTAGCCAGAGGAGCCCCTTAGAAATCAGCAAACACTGGCTCTAATCCTGAGTCTAAGCTCCAGGTGGAGCCACTGGGCCCTCTAAACCTTTTATCTGCTTAAAGAAGGTGAAACTAACTCCATTTCCCACTGCTGTTGTAAGAATGAAGTGAGCACCTCAGTCAAGAATGAGCATCAAGCTAGGCTTGGTGGTACCCATCTTTAACCTATCACATGGGAGGCAGAGCTGGAAGCCAGCGTGGTCTATACAAGGAGTTACAGGCCAGCCAGGCAACACAGTAAGACCCTGTCTCCAAAAACAGTAACTACCACCAGGCAGTGGTAGCACACACCTTTAATCCCAGCACTTGAGGCAGAGGCAGATGGATCTCTGAGTTGGAAGCCAGCCTGGTCTACAGAGCGAGTTCCTGGACAGCCAAGGCTACACAGAGAAACCCTGTCTCAAAAAAACCAAAAACAAAAAAAATAAAAAATAAAGTCGGTGGTGGTGGCGCAAGCCTTTAATCCCAGCACATAGAAGACAGAGGCAGGTGGATCTATGTGAGCTGGAGGGCAGCATGGCCTACAGAGTTTAGGCCAGGACTATTACACAGAGAAATGATCTCAAACCCAAAAAAATAAATGAATGAATGAATGAATGAATGAATGAATGAATGAATAAATAAATAAATAAATAACAATGCCAGTCTCAATAATCATAAGTAACCAAAACTGACCCCGCACTGTCTGAGTTAAAATGCTTCAAGATAAGGACAANTGCAGTCCCTTTGCACAGATGAAGAATTAAACCCCTTGCCCAGGTTCCATAAGCAGAAGTGACAGCAGGGACCTCCTGTCTGCCACCCAGTCTTGCTTTTAGCCTTGACTTGATCTGGACCTCACGACTCCCTTAAGGTTAAGTCCCCTCTTTCCTGTTCCNATCACCTCTCCCTGCCACCATTCATTCCTCTTTCCCTCCTGGAAGCTCCAAGCCCACAGCCCAGGTCATAAGAGATGGGTCATGAAAGCAGCCATCAGGCCACCTGTCCAACTCACCTGGAACAAGCTTTAGACACTGCTCAGTATGGTCACCAGGGAGGAGACTGGGCTGTGGGACTTGAGTCCCTTAACTTGGATGACAGGAAGGAAGGCAGAAAGCAGAGGCATCAACAAAGGGAGGAAATCCTGTCCAGCTTCCAAGACACGGCCACAGCTACTGCAGGCCATGAACTGTCTGTCCTACTGCTCTAGGACTCAGTCTCCTCACCTGCACTTCCCAGGCTGCTACTCTGAACAGCTCCTGCCTGCTGGGATCTAGGAGCCTGCTGGGTGCTGCATATCAACCATCCTTTCCAAAATAGGAGTTTGGGGTTTGTTTGTTTGTTTGTTTTCACATTTATAATGTATGAGAGTGTGAGAGTGAGTGTTTGTGGCATATGTGCAGGTCAGGTGACAACTTGAAGGACTTAGTTTTGGAACTCACAGTNAAGACCAGGTTGACCTTGAACTCACAGAGATCCCCAGCCTTACCTACCCTGTGCTGGTAGAAGGAGAGAACCAACTCCTGCAGGCCAAGGTCAGGCTCTGGTTTGCTCCAGAGGTAATGGTCTGTAACTCCCATCCGAGAAGATCCAACACACACACACGATGTATAGACACACATGCAGGAAGAACACTCATACACATAAAATAAAAACGAAGATTAGAAAACATTTTTTAAAAGAAANAAAAGAAAATCAATATTACTGGAAGAAGGCTGGGCTAGGTGGGGGTGTCCTCAGAGCTCAGGGACTCTAGGAGGAGTTGTGCAGGCCACTGGGTATTAGAACTTCCTGAGGCCCACAGGAAAGGCCACTTCAAGAGCTATGAAAACAGCAGGCCTGGAAGCAGGCTGAGCTCTACCCAACTTCCGAGTTCTCAGGCAAAAAGGGAACTGAGAACAGTCACCCAAACCTGACCCTGGGGGTACATTCTCCCACAACCTCAACAGCTTCTCCTTGCAGGCACTTAGCAATGAGGTCCTCCCCTTGTCCTCAGGCAGTTTCTTCCCAGGTTAAATGCCCTGGATGTGACCTTACTGTTGTCTTTGACNTCAAATAACCCTACAGGACCAGCCTATGGCATCTGCCCCAGGGAGCTTTCCAAGGACTGAAAAGCAGTGATGTTGCTGAAGTCCTTCCCCAAACCCGGGCCAACCCCCAAGGCAGCTACAAGATCCTGCAGTCCCTCTCCTGCCACCACCCTCAGCCTGAGTATGCCTGAGTTGACTAGGTCAGCTCCGCTGGGTNGCGATCAGTGAGTTTTCTGGTCTCAACCCTGTCACTCTTGCCACCATCTTTGACCAAAATGACCCTGAGAACAGCAACTCGGTGGCACACAAACAGATCAGTATGGGTTCAAACTCTGGCACTGTTAAGTGACTCTACCCCTCTGAGCCTTCATTTCCCCCACCTAGAAATAGGGCAGGGTGGGGTGACCAGCAGCAGCTTCTCTGCAGGGTATTGTGAGAAGTCAATGGGTGTCTGTAAGGAGGCTGGCACCATGCCTGGCACAAAGCACAGTAACAGGCACCATCTCAACAAGCTGCTTACAACCTTCTGTCTTCTCGGCTACTGCATAAAACCCTAACTCAGGAGTAGGATGCTGTAAGTTCCCACAATGCAGCCTGGTGCCCACTGTCCTGTCTGACAGCCTGAACCCTCAGATACTTCCTCCTCTAGGAACGCCTGCTGACATTATCAACCAGGAAGCTCTTCCTTTCGATGTCCTTCGGGCATCACCTACTGCTGGTCACCCTATCACACCCTGCTTCACAGCCATCCCTCCTTTGATCCTTGTCTGCCCTCTCTAGTCAAAATCCAGCAGGAGCTTCGCCCCATTTCATGTCCCCTGCCACCCCTGGCCACAGAAATTTTCCATACGAATTTGAAAAATTACCCAACTTCCAATCTCAAGCAAGGAATGTCCTCCAAATAGTCCTGTTATTTCAAGCCATACTCAAAACAAATTCCAACCTAGTAGAAGTCTGCACAAGCCCAAGAGATTTCTAAGTCTGGCTCTGGTTCTGAAGTACAGACACATGGGCCCAGAGCACCGGCAAAGCGGGTCCCTAAGGCCAGGGAAGAGAGAGCTTTGGGCTGCTGAGACCATCTCTCACATTCTCTGTTGGCTCTTGTGCTTTTTCTTCCTGACCACATCTCTCAATCTGAAGACTCTCCCTTGCACACCCCCTGTGACAGGAGGCTCTCCCTCTCCATCTCTCTCGCTGACTTTCTTCCTTTACCTGTTGACTTTCCCANAGGCCTCTCTGTCTGATCACAATGACAAACAAGGGAGTCTGACCATACAAGAGACAGCCCTCAGCCCCCAGGACCCCTTCCAGGCCTTCCAGCCCTTTACTTAATCCCTCCCTTTTCAGAGCTAAGTGGTGGAATTTCCACTCTTGTTCCTACAAGCTGACAGTGATGTCAGCCAGGGAGAGCTCTCTATTCCCAGGGCCCAAGGAAAGTCTACAAATCCTTGGGAATCCTACACTATGAGCTGGAGGGCCTTGGAGCAGTTGGAGCTGTATGCACAAACCTCCCTCCCCCAAGAGCCCACCACACCCACCACACTAACCCTCAGTCCAAGGTTTTAAGATGTCATTAATTAGCAATTTGTATTCCATCTTTTAAGTANTTGCTCAAAACCCCCAATCAGAGCTTGATTGGTAATCATATCCCTCCCCACCCTACCCCCACACACCCCAAAAGATTGGGCCCACCCAGCACATGAAAACCAGTGGGAATGTGAGCCACTCTTCATAGTCACTGGTGGAGTCATTCCTGAGGGACTACAAGATGCCCAATACTGGCTAGCTGGACTCTAGCACACACAAAGACAGGCATCTCCATGAGGATTCTGTAATNTTGCTGGCTCAAAGTTCTTATTTCGTACTAGCTCCAAGGACCTTTAAGGCTAAGGTATCAAGGCCTGCCTCTTACTTTGGCAATGAGGACCCTGTGGCTNAGACACTTGGGACATAAATCCTTGGCCTTAGGTCCCTGATCTGCCCAAGGTTTCTACTCTTGAACCCAACCTCCTACCCCCTGTTGATCTGAAAGTGACAGGTCTAAAGGGAGATAAAAGGCTCTGCAGGTCTCCTGGGTGCTGGGGAAAAGTCTGTTGACAAAGCCACCAGCTGTCCCCAGTTGGAGCCAGGGAGACAGACTCCTCCCTGAACCACCACCCACACTGGGAGAGTGTTCCTACCAGGACCCAGCCAGCAACGAAACTTGGACCATCATGAAGCTCTGATCACAGGCTCCAACTGACCTCCCCCCTACAGCTCCAGCTGCCACACTAACAAGAGCAAGGGCACAAGACCTCACCCAGGCAAGTGCCAGGTAGAAGGGTGTCTCACCTGGGGAAGGGTGATGGGTCAGGGAGGCAGTTCGTATGATTCAACTGAAAATGAAACTATAAACCCAGTTGCATCAAAAGGCCTAGTAGGGATCTGTAGTTGATATATAGGACTGAGAGAGGGGGCAAATCCCAGCTCCCACTTCCTACCTNCATGANCTTTTCCATTCAGTGCCTCAGTNTCCCCTCTGTAAAATGTGCCTAACAGTAATGTGGGAGTATTTTGTAGACGAAACCGTGTAAAGCAGTGAATTAGCCCAGTGCCTGGCACACGGCAACATGCACTGAACACTTGTTGAATATAAGCATTGCCAACATTNTCCGAGGTCCCACACCCTGGCTTCATACACCCATTTTACAGGTGAGGAAACAGAGGCTAGGAAAGGTAAAGAACCTGCTCAAGGTCACACAGCTGGGAAGTGACGAACGCCCAGGTCTGTCTAACCCTCAGTCCAGAGGGTAATATTGCCCCAGAATGTCCCCCAAGCAGGAGGGAGGACCAACAGTGGGATGCGGGGTCTGCAGGGATCCTGGCACATAAAAGCCAGGTGATGGATGAGTCCTCAGATTCCTGGCAGCTCCCAGACCCCCGCGTCCTACAGGCGTCCCCTCCTCATGCTGGTCAAATGCTAGAGTCCCAGCTCCCAAGAACCTGAGGGAGGAGGGGAGTTAGGGACCAGGCCTCTCAGGGCCCGCAGAAAACCGGTCCGGCCGCCTTGCCCGCTTCCCGAAGCTGGGACCCGGCCTCTAGCCCCCTCCCATGCTAGACAAAAGTTTCCCCTGTTCGGGAGCCGGGGAGGGGGAGGGGGCATTCCTCGTGGGTGACATTATCCGTGACCTACAGCTGCCGCGCTGCCCGGCTCGCACCCCGGCCCGCCCGGCCCCGCGAGGCCCCCACCCCTTTGTCCTCCCACCGCCCGCCCGGCGCCCGCGCGCACCAAACTTGCGCCGGGGCCGCCCGGGCCCCCGCGCGGCCTGCACGCCGTGCCGGGCTTCCGAACGCTCGGCCCGGGACGCCAGGCGCCCGGCCCTCCGGGCCTCTTACCTG
>LZPO01044060.1:329901-351268 GCA_001675575.1 Neotoma lepida
GTGTCTTTTCCCTAGGTCCTGTGACTGCACTTACCTTATAGGCTAGGGCAGCGGTTGTCAACCTGCAAGGAACATGACTCTTTCACAGGGGTTGCATATCAGATGTTATTTACAATTCAGTAAACTAGCAAGATTAGACTTAGGAAGTAGCAACAAAATGATTTTATGGTTGAGGGTGGTCACCACAACATGAGGAGAACTGTATTAAAAGAGTCACAGCTTCAGGTTGAGAACCACAGGGCTGGAGTCAATTGGTCTCCTGAACACTGGATTTTACACATGGATCTTTCCCATTAGACTTCCTGCAAGGTATACCCTGACCATCCTGGAACTTGCTATGGAGATCAGGCTGGCCTACATTGCAACTCAAGAGATCCTCCTGCCTCTGGCTCCCAAGTGCTGGGGTTAAAGTTATACACTAGCACACTTTTTTTCTTTCAAAACAAGGTTTCTTTATGTTGGTTTGGAGCCTGTCCTGGAACTCTGTAGACCAGGCTGGCCTCGAACTCACAGAGATCCGCCTGCCTCTGCCTCAGGAGTGCTGGGATTAAAGGTGCACCAGCACACTTTTTTAATGTTTCCTACTAGTAAAGGTTGAAGGATTTGGTACTAAACAGTGAAAGGCTGTCATAAGGTAAATTGCTTGGCATGGGCATCAGGTGGGATATTGAGTGTAGAAGGCTTTGAAGGCTGTGTTGGCAAGGATAAGCTGAGAAGGTAGAATGTGGACAGTAGGCTCCCCCACTCTGAATCTTCCTGCCATTCACCAGTGATCTTGGCTTTGACTTTGTCTTGTCTTTTTAGGCTTCTTGGGGCCTATACTATAAGTGGTTTCTGGCACCCAGGAAACTTAGATTTAAGTATTGTGTATGGCCAGGGACTCCCCTAAACTGGTTCTGGTCTCTGCTATTCAGCTGCCTTGCAGTTGACTTCAGTTGTGTCACCATGGACANATAAACTTCCAAGCTTATGGTAGGGGAGAGGGGAGTTGAGTGGAACTTGGACCCAAGACCTGAGTTCTACGTTGTCTATATTAGATAGCTGCTTGTGAAAGTTAGAGATGCATATGGTCCATTGCTGGAACCGTAGGCTCATCCTAAAAATGCTTGGAGCTTTTGTTGAGAAATTGTCTCTTCTCTTGGCACCTCCTTTTTAGTTAGACTCAGTAACTTTCCAAGTACAGAGAGGTAGGACATTAGGGAGGCAGAGGAGCAAAGCTTGGGTTTTCCTTTAGTAGGTAAAGGAAAAAATATTCTGGAACCCTTTGTCTGTTGTTAACATTGAGGTTCTCCTTCCACTTAGAAATGGCACCTCGCAAGGGGAAGGAAAAGAAGGAAGAGCAGGTCATCAGCCTTGGGCCACAAGTGGCTGAAGGAGAGAATGTATTTGGTGTCTGCCACATCTTCGCATCCTTCAATGACACCTTTGTCCATGTTACCGATCTTTCTGGCAAGTGAGTACTTGGGCAGGAAGGCATAAAACCAAGCCTCAAAGGGACTGAGGGAGGAATGGGTATAGCAGTTCATAGGATTTGCTCTAAAGAATTACTGTTTTGCTTCATTTCCCATGAATTACAAGAGAAAACACTTTCATGTAGCTGAGGATAAACTTCGAGTTTCTGATCCTCCTGCCTCCACTACCCCTCTGCTGTGGTTTTATGTGGTTCTGGAGGTTNAATCCAGGGCTTTGTGCTTGGTGGGCAACTAATAAGGAGTTTGGCTATATAGGGTCTTTGGACCCCTGTGAATACAAACAACTCCTATCAGGATGTATACTCCAGTTAACCAGCCTGTCATACCTAGATTGTTAAGACTGTGCCCGTTGGGGTTCAGTAAGTGTTCATGTATCCTTACTGGAAAATGAAGACATGGTTCTGCTTTTGTCTCTAGGGAAACCATCTGCCGAGTGACTGGTGGAATGAAGGTAAAGGCTGACAGAGATGAGTCCTCTCCGTATGCAGCCATGTTGGCTGCCCAGGACGTGGCCCAGAGGTGCAAGGAGCTGGGCATCACTGCCCTGCATATCAAGCTGCGTGCCACAGGAGGAAACAGGTGCAGAAGACTGGGGCTGTGCTGTTGTAAATTCACTGGGTGTGGATTTGAGGTTGAGTCTTTGTTAGGTCTGAGAGCAAGCTGTTTCAGGCNTGTATGTATGTGTATGTTCCTGGTAGGCATGGTAGCTGATGACTGTTATCCTTGCACTCAGGAACCAATGTAGGAGGATCTAGAGTTTGGGGTTAACCTGACCTGTACAGTGAGCTTCTGCCTCAAAAAAAAATTGTTGTTCCTTTATGTTTGTCCTTACTGTAGAGTGCTTTTTTAGCATACNTGAGACTGACCCTTTGTTTCCCAGCACCAGGTAGACTGGGTATGATAGTACACATCTGTTGTCCCAGAAAGTGGAGGCAAGGGGGTCAAGAGTTTCAGGTTGGTTGCTGGTTGCATAATGAGTTTGAGGCCAGCTTGAGCAAAACACTGATGGTTAAATGATGAGCTGTGGGGGAGCATAGTCCAGATAGAGAAAACTACAAGAGAAACTCCTTGAGGTGAGAAGTTGGGTGAAAGGAATGATTGGCATGAGGTGTAATCCAAGAAGCAGGGATGGAGCCTCATGGGTCTCATGTCTTACAGAGCAGAGAGCAAGGACTTGGGCTTGAAAACTAGAATAGGTGGCTACTGAGTGGAAAGATGCTACATAGGAAGCTATTTGGTCCATCCGTGAAGATGCTGCATGTTGGATGCAGGAGCTGGAAAGTAGGAGGACAGCAGAGAGCTTAGGCAGGCTGAGTGCAGAACAGGACAGCCGCAGGCCAAGTGGCTGTATGGGGTGAGGGGTATTTTATGTGCCCCCCCTTTTAAGGATTTGCAGGCGTGGTGGCATACACCTTTAATCCCAGCATATCTCTGTCCTGCCACCGACACACCCAAAAAAAAAAAAGGGTGGAAAAAATTACCTGAGTGTGTTGCCTGTGTGTATGTGTACCTCCAGTTCCCTGTGGAGGCCAGAAAAGGACCATGAATCTTTTGGAACTGGTGTTGCAAGTGGTTGTAAACTACCATGTAGGTAATGGGGAACAGAACCAGGTCTTCTGCTAGAATGGTGGTACTCTTAACTGCTGGGCTATCTCTCCAGCCCTCATTTAGAAATTTTGAAAGGGTTTAGTTTTGTTGTGAGATGTAATATATGAAAATCATAGTGGCTCACAAAGTCTAAAATTTTATATGCCTCCCTCACAGAGTGTGCAGATCTGCTGCCCCTCCCCTCCATTCAGAAGTGTGTTAAAACCATATGAGTTTTAGGAACATTTCCACTGACTTGGCCAACAATACTTCATTTTCTAGGACCAAGACCCCTGGACCTGGAGCCCAGTCAGCCCTCAGAGCTCTTGCTCGCTCAGGGATGAAGATTGGGCGGATTGGTAAGTACCCCCTCAAGCAAACATTTGGGTTTGTTTTAAAGCATTGACCCCTTCCAAACCATGTGATGTGCATAATGGTTCAAAGCTTGTCTGGTGACTGGTGGCGGTTACTTTTGTTATAGGAGCCTGTAAAAGACATTGTGAGAGTTCATCTCCATAAATACCCCTGTATCTGTTATATCATGTTTTTTCCCATCTGTGTTGGGAAAGCTTAGAAACACTTGTGAGTCTGATTTCAGCAGCCTTTGTCTCTGCTTACTAAATGTTAGAGCCTGTCCCTTGGGACAGTCCAGATGAAGAAGAGCTGCACACCGGGTCTAAAGAGCAAACAGCCACAGTTGCTGGTGTAGGGCTGCTTTTTATTAGAGTCAGTAGTCTCTGAGTTAGGAACAAAGTGTCCTTCCCCTCTGGTGTTTGTATGCCTTCTCAGAGCCTGTGTCCCCTTCCGACATGAGTTGGGATGAGGAAATAGCAGGTGAGGAGGGCCATTGTAAAAAATCTGCTAGTTAGTCTCGAGGCTGGGGAGGACTGTGTTCATTGAGCTACATGCAATCACATTTTTTTTTCTTCCTTCTCACAGAGGATGTCACCCCCATCCCCTCTGACAGCACCCGAAGGAAGGGGGGTCGTCGTGGTCGCCGTCTGTGAACAGGACTTCTCAAATTATTTTCTGTTAATAAATTGCTTTGTATAAGCTATTTTGATTCTAGTATTTCTTTTTTTGTTTAGAGCAGGGTCTCTCCTTAAACTCACTATGTTTAAGTCTGGCCTCAGACTCTAGAGATCCGCCTGCCTCTGCCTCCCAAGTGCTGGGATTAAAGGTGTGGACCATCACACCTTTGTCACTTGGGGGCCTCCCAGGGCTACACCAAGGTGGTGTGTTGTTTGAGGGGATGTGAAGATTGCATACAGGAGCGTACACAGGAGCTTCTAGTGTAGGTTGGGCAAGCCCATTCTTGTTTTCTGAGAATGGGAAACGGAGAGAAGAGATGCTGAGGCTGCCCCTCTGGCATTAATTTGTCAGCCAGTGCTGTTCTGAAAGTGGAACTGATTTTATAGCCCAGGCATTGGACTACCTCTAACCCCAGTAGGGGATCACAAGTTGGAAACCAGTATGGTCTACAGAGGGAGNTCCAGGCCAGCCAGGGTTACATAGCAAGATTTTAAGACACCAAAGAAGTGGAGCTGTTTGGGTTGTCTAAACATGGACCAGTTCTTCTTGAGATGGGTTTCACTGTAGTNCAGGCTGGCCTCAAACTTAAGTCAGTTCTCTTGATTTGGCCTCCTTTAGTACTGGGATTACAAGTGTGAACTGATACAACTGGTTTGATGCTTTTTGTTAGATTTTCAAAACGGTCTCATCCTGGGACTAGCTCTATAGACCAGGCTGGCCTCTGTCTCCTAGTGCTGGCATTAAAGGCTCACCTTGAATCCACCTCCACCTGGCTTCCAGAGGGCTGGAGTATGCCACAACTGTTGATCAATCAAGTGTAGCCCAACCAGAAGAGCCTTCAAGACCTGAGCCATATATAAACCTGTGTGGGTGTGTTTCTCCCCTACCCCCACATACCGGCTGTGCAAGATGGGTAGCTCGCACTTGCCTTGCTTTCCTTAGCAGTTCTTGGAGGTTGTTCCATCCACATTGGTACATAGAGTACCTAAGAATCAGTCACCCCACAAATAGACACCAAGTCCTATTTTCATCAGCAATAAAAAAGATAACGGTTTCTGCTTTCCGGAAGCTGGCATCTAGCTCCAAGGACAGAGTGGTATTCAGATGGTACTGAATGTTCTGAAAGGGTTTGCTTTTTTATTGCTTTGAGACAGGGTCTCTGTAAGTCTGGCTGGNCTGGTATTCATAGATTCCCAACTGCCTCTGCCTTCGGAGTTCTGGGAATAAAGGCATGTACCGCCATGCATGTCCGTACACTGAGTCTTAAAGGTGATTAGTCTTAAGCCTTTTAGGTGCTACTATTCCTATAACAGCTAAGAAAGCCAGTGCGGAAAGTAATTTGGCAGAGCTGCTCTTGGTGGCACATCTGTAATCCTAGCAAAATTAGGGATACTGTGCAGATCGGGCTATACTGGGTTACAATTTGAAACTCCCCTCAAAGAAGGCCAGGTATAGGAGCATTCCTTTAACCCCAGCACTCTGGGAGGCAGGGCCAGGCAGAGCTNTGTATTCAGGTCCACATGCTGAGACCTTGTTTCACATAAAAGCCCCTAGAACATTGGCAAAGGTGTTCTGTGTGGTTGGTTGGTTTGCTTGTTTTTAGTTTGTTTTAAATTCATGTGTATGTGTCTATAAGCATCTGCTGTGTGTTGGGATGGGGAAGGTTGCTAGACTCTTGGGAGCTGGGGCTATAGGTGGTTGTGAGCCACCTGACCTGAATGCTGGGGGCTGAACTCTGGTCCCCTGGAAGACAATAAGCACTCTCAACTGCTGAGTTCTCTCAAGCCCATTGTCAGATGTTTGATTCCGGAGTTGTACTGTTTTGATTTCGGGGGACAGGACTCCCTATGTAGCCCAGGCTGGCCTGGATTCTCCTGCTTGGCCCCCTGAGTGCTGGGATTACTGGAGTTCCCTGCCATATCCAGGGACTATATAGAGTTTTTTGTTTTGTTTTTCCAAAAAGGAGATTTAAAAAAAATTTTTTTATGATGTATTTATTTTTATTCTATATGCATTGGTGGCTTTGCCTGCATGTCTGTGTGAGGGAATCAGATCCCCTGAAACTGGAACTACAGACAGTAGTGAGCTGCCATGTGGGTGCTGGGAATTGAACCCTGGGTCCTCTGGAAGTGCTCTACCTCTTAACCACAGAGCCATCTCTCCAGCCCTGTTTTTTTGTTGTTGTTGTTTTTGTTTTGTTTTGTTTGTTTGTTTGTTTTTTGGTTTTTTTTGACACAAGGGTCTCTCTGTAGCTCTGGCTGTTCTGAAACACTGTAGACCAGGCTGGCCTCTAACTCAGAGATCTGCCTGCCTCTGCCTTGAGTGCTGGGATTAAAGGTGTGTACCACCACCACCAGGCTGGTAGTATATTATTCTAAAGTGCATTCACATTGTGGCATGTGCCCATGCCACATTCCTTTGTTGAATGATACTGCATTGTCTGGATGAGTAAACTACTACCTAAACAGAGTTTGAGAGATGGCTCAGCAGTTAAGAACACTGGCTGCTCTTCCAGAGGACCTAGGTTCAATTCCAGCATCCCCATGGTGGCTTACAACTGTCTGCAACTTCATTTTCAAGGGATCCGATGCCCCTTCTGGCCTCATAGGCCATTGCACACACATGGTGCACAGACAAAAATTCAGGCACAACACCTGAAATTTTACCTACATATAACATTTTTAAAAATAAAGGTCGATTGGGGTGTATGATGTGAAATTCCCAAAGAATTAGTAAAGAATTACGTTTAAAAAAAATAAAGGTTGAAAAAAATAATCAAGTGGTATAGAGAGAGATGGTTCAGGTTAAGAACATTTGCTGTTTCTGCAGAGGACCAGCGTTCCCAGTACCCATAGGGTGTTAGGGACTCACAGCTGCCTTTCTGCCTTGAACTCCAGCTCTAGAGTCTGATGCCTTGTGCATGCAGACACAAAAAACTACAGTATTTGAAACTAGAGGATGTTTTGGGGAGCTGAGTGTTGGGGTGTTGGGCACTTGCTCTTGCAAAGGACCCAGCCAAGTTCAATTCTCAGCACCCACATGGCAGCTCATAGTGTCTGTAACTCCAGTTGCAGGGAGTCTTGACACCCTCTTCTGGTCTCCATGGACGGACGGTGTACTCCTGTGGTATACATACCTAGAAGCAGGCACAAACATGAAAATAAAAATAAATGAATGATTAAAAGTTTAAAAAATGTTAAGTGTGTGTTGGCAAGATGGCTCAGCAAGTAAAAGCCCTTGCTTCCAAGCCTGATGACTTGAATCCAGTCCCTGGGACACACATGGTGGAAAGAGAGCCCAACTCCCACAAGTTGTCCTCTGACCTCCAAAAAAGCGCTGTGGAACATGTGCACCCCCACACATACATAAATAAATGTAATAGCACACTTAAAAATAATTAATGTGTGGCTAAACCCCAGTCATAAATCCGTGTTGAACTTAGCTTTTAAAAGTGGGGGTGGCTGGCCACAGATCTTCTTTAATTAAAGAATTGTAAGTAATTTAAGATCGGTTCACTGAGCCGACCTCCCTCCCTCTAATAGTAGGCTGTTNTGGGTGACTCACTTCCCAGTGAATAGAATATGGCAGAGGGAAAATAGAAGTAACCAAGAAAGCCCACAGCACCTGTGAAATCATGTCATGCATGGGCCCTTTGGTCATGGCAAGAGCACCTCACCAAGAACTCTTCCAGAAGACTCATAGCCTCAACCTAGACAAGAGAAACCTGTNACTGAATTAGATCTACAAAAATACTCCTTAAATTGTCATATTCATGAACATCAAAGACAAGACTANAGGAGACTGAGGATATGTACCAGTGTCACTTCTTTTGATAGATATATCACAGCAGTGGCAGATGGCAAGGGACACTGGGTATGTAGTGTATGAGAACATGTAAGTTGTCTTTAACTTACTATCAAATGAAATTACTGAAGGGATGTGATTTCATTCTGTGGGTCTGGTTTCTAGGTATAGTGGCACACAATCAAGAGGTGGCCATTCCATAGCTTCTGTCTGCAATGTTGGGACTGAAGCTCAGCCTTTTAGTGAAAACCCGCTGTGGTGCTGTGCCTCGGAGGGGATCACAGGATGAAGTCTTTAGCCAGACAAGCTGCTGCTATTCTTAAGCCTGTTCACTTCTTGTGCCAAACATATAAAGGACAGCTGGCTGGAACCTGGTGGAAACACGCTGGCGGTGGCTTGGAGCATTCTCCTCGTTTCCTGTGATGGAACATTGCAATTTGTCCTGTTCCCTGGTAACCGAGGATGCAGTCAGCTGGCTTACTCAAAGTCCTTTCTGGGTTGATTGGTTTTTGGACTGGTGTTTTTGTTGTTTTTTAAAAGGACAGCTAAGTTGTGGTCAGTTTGGCCTCTGAGGCAGACAGTACAAGACATGCACTGTTACCTACCTGACCTCTACAGAGCTTGGGAACCCAGCCTCAGCAGGTGACAGAGCACGAGAACCCAGCCATAGCAGGTGAGCCTGAAGCTGGCAACCCTATCATCTCTCTGGAGATGGCTGCCACCCAACACTGCCCTTCTCCTGGCTACCCTGCACTTCGTGGAATGGTTCTTCTCCTAATTAATCACCCCAGTTTTCCTGTAGCCCATGGAAACTAAATTGAGGGACTGGGGGTGCTCGGTGGAGGTCTTAATTTCTCAGGCCTGGGGTCATCTCCCAGCTCTGCACAATAAACTGTTTTGTCCTATTTAGTTCTACCCTTTCTCTTTTTCTCCAGAACAGAATCTAGTCTCTTCAGGGAATCTCCTCAGCCTTTGGGCTAGCATGCTCATACCCTGAGCCCTCTTCCTCCNCCCAAGCTAAGCCTCGTTCCTTTAGTTTCTAATTTTCCACGCCAGCCTTTCCCCCAAGCTCCCGCTCCTCCCCTCTGTGCCTAAACTACCTTCTACTCATCTGTTAGAGTGTGTTTTTCCTCACAAAGCTAGCTTCTAGAGTATTGGTTCTCAACGTGTGAGTCACAGCCCTTTGGGGAGGGTCGAATGACCCTTTCACAGGGTTCGAATATCAGATACCCTGCATATCAGATGTTTACATCACAATTCATAACAGTAGCAAAATAACAGCTATGAAATAGCAACAAAAATATTTTTTTGGTTAGGGGTCACTACAACATTATTAAACTGTATTAAAGGGTCACAGTGTTAGAAAGATTGAGAACCACTGTCCTAGAGGCTCCTCATGGTATTCCTCCCCTGAATTCCCAGAGTATCTTTTTGTTCCTGAGGGGTACCACTGGCTACCTATTTATTGCAATATCCTATTTCTCCACCACTGTGAGTCTCTGACAGGGAATAGGCCCTGCTCTGCATCTGCCACCGCTGCTCCCGGCCCAGTCTGCAAAAGTAGGGGCTTGACAGAGATTAATAAACCATGGAAAGAATAGACGAAGGAACTCCCGCCTCCGTACTNACCCAAGTCAGTATTTTGAAGTGCTTTCCTAGATCCTAAGTAAATTGAAAAANAAAACAAAACAACAAACAAACAACATGCATTCCACAACTCCAGAGAANGAAAGGAAATCTTCAAGCACTTACAAGAAATCTAAGAAAAAGGGCATCCAAACCAGCCAGTTGTGGTGACTCACACCTTTAATCTCAGCGCTCAGGGGGCAGAGGCAGATGGATCATTGAGTTCGAGGTCTACAAAGTGAGTACCAGGACAACCAGGGCTGCACAGTGAGCCCCTGTCTCGAAAAACCAGAGAGAGAGAGAGAGAGAGGAGAGAGAGACAGAGATAAAATGGATTAAGGAAGAGAAAGCTGTCAGCCTACAGTTGTCTGACAGCAAATACTGGAGCTAATTAATGGTCAGGGGAGTGAAGCAGGCCATGTCTTCATGTCTTTCCCCAACTAAAGCTGAGGGAGCTAAACCTGACATTCACATCAAGTCAGAAATAGATTTCCTGGGCTAGAGAGATGGCTCAGAGGTTAAGAGCACTGACTGTTCTTCCAAAGGTCCTGAGTTCAATTCCCAGCAACCACATGGTGGCTCACAACCATCTGTAATGAGATCTGGTGCCCTCTTCTGTATACATAATAAATAAA
Source organism: Neotoma lepida (assembly GCA_001675575.1). NCBI lineage: Eukaryota > Metazoa > Chordata > Mammalia > Rodentia > Cricetidae > Neotoma > Neotoma lepida. The sequence continues at coordinate 340,058 of LZPO01044060.1, forward strand.
TCTTTAAAAAAAAAAAAGAAAAAGANAAGAAATAGATTTCCTAGCTAATGTGGCCCAGCTCCCNGCAGAAGAAAAGGCAAACTTCTCACTGTTGAAGGTTTCCTCAACTGGGGCCCCCACTTCCCCACAGGTAACATAAAACCAAATATAAGTTTATATGAAATCAGTATACCTGGAAACCAGTCACCAGAAGAGCTAGCACAAAGATGAAACAGATGTAGATACCCCTAAAGACTTCAGATACTAGAATCTGAAATGACTATATATGAAGTGCTTAAGGAAATACACAATGAAGCTGGGCTTGGTGGCACATGCCTTTGATCCTAGTGCTTGGGAAGCAGAGGCAGGTCGATCTCTGTGAGTTCCAGGACAGCCAGAGCTACACGGTGAGATTCTGTCTCGAAAGAAAGAAAGAAAGGAAGAAAGAAAGAAAGAAAGAAAGAAAGAAAGAAAGAAAGAAAGAAAGAAAGAAAGAAAGAAAGAAAAGAGAGAGAGAGAGAGAGAGAGAGAGAGAGAGAGAGAGAGAGAGAGAGAGAGAGAGGAAGGCAGGAAGGAAGAAAGAAAAAGAAAGAAAAGAAAGAAAGAAAAAGAAAGAAAGAAAAAGAAAGAAAGAAAAGAAAGAAAGGAAGAAAAAAGAACAGGCAAAAAGCATGAATAACATTGGAGTATATTTTAAAAATACCAAAGGAAATTCTCAGAAAAATATATGATTGAAATTAAATACACAGTGGATGNGTTGGACGGTAGATTAGAGCTAGCTGAAAGAAGAATGACTTAGCTGAAGATACAACAGCAGAAGTTAGCAACAGAATGGGAATAGCCTGNGTCTCTTCATGGCTTGCTGGCTGTGCTGGCTGCATCTGGCTTTCAGGCAGCCTTTGTTCCCTAGGTGCACGAGGTGGAGGCCCCCTGTAACCCAGAGAAGTACNATTAGAGCTGTCTGTCTTTCCACACAAGGATGCATGTGGGACTTAAATAGGTAATGCCTGGAAGAAGGAGGCGGCAGCCTTGCAGCATGTGGTCCTAAAGTGGTAGAAGTCTGTCAGTATATAGGAGCTCACAGAAAAATAGACTTGAACATCAAATGTTCTTGGAATAAACTCACTTCATGAGACAGTGATGTTTCCACCATTGGAATGATACAAGTATAGACCAGGCCCCTAAAGGCTAGTGATACCAGAAGCGGTGTGGCAGAGACAATCTCTCTCTCTCTTTCTCTCTCTTTAGTTTTTTGAGACAAGTTTTCTCTGTGTAGCCCTGGCTGTCCTGGAACTCACTCTGTAGACCAGGCTGGCCTCAAACTCACAGAGATCTGCCTGCCTCTGCCTCCCGAGTGCTGGGATTAAAGTTGTGCATCTAGCACACCGCCCGGCTGAGACAATCTCTTTAATCTTCCGTTTTAAATAGATCTCTCTCTCTCCCTCCCTCCTTCCTTCCTCCCTCTTTTCCCCTTTAGTTTTTTGAGACAGGGTCTCATTATGTAGGTTTGTCTGTCCTGGAACTCACTATATAGACCAGACTGGCTTTGATTCATAGAGATCCACCTACCTCTGTCTCTGTCTCTGGGATTAAAGGAACAAGCCACCATGCCCGACAGGAATCTCAATGTTAAACTGATCTATGACTAATCCAAAGCCTGCAGGTTGGGGTAGAACTCAGTGAGTGATCTGAGTTTGATCGCTAGCTTCCCTCCTCCGAAAGTCGAAGTCTAGAGACCACAGTCCTCAACCTCTCCAAGCAGCTAGGTATTGCTCATATGATATAAGTCATTGTTGGACTAGGGAGATGGATACAGTGCTTATTGAATAAGCATGAAGACTTAAGTTCAAATCCCCAGCACCCATGTAAAAAGTCAAGCATGGCCATGAGCAGCTGTAACCCCAGCATGAGTCGGACAGAGAGAGAAGACTGGGATTTGCTGGTCACCAGCCTGGCTCTGGGTTCAGTGAGAGATCCTGTTTCAAGAGAGTAAGGCTGAGAGTGGCAGCGCAGGACNCCTGATGTCCTTCAAACTCATGTGCCCACCGGCTCATGTGTGCACACGCACTTTGCTGTTCAGATCTCTTCTGGANCTAGTAATCTTATCAGACATCTCCATGACCATGACATCATTAATACCCGNTTNCGTATGACATCATTCCTAAGCCATGTACCCATTATCTTGCCTGTGTATAGTGTTCAGTTCCACCTGATACATGTGTCTCTCTCACCAAGCCCAGAGTTTCTCAGACACGAGCATATCTGCAACCCAGATCTCAGGGCCTCAGCCATAGCTTCTGCTTCCAGAGCTCTGGGGAAACGGCTTGAAGATTTGCCTTTTTGTTTGTTTGTTTGTTTTTCAAGACAGGGTTTCTCTGCGTAACCCTGGCCATCCTGGAACTTGCTCTATAAACTAGAGATCCTCCTGCCTCTGCCTCCAGAGTNCTGGGATTAAAGGCGTGCNCCACCACCACCTGGCTGGAAGATTTGCCTTTCTATTAAGTTCCCCAGCGATGANGGTTGATGAACCAGAGACCTCACTTTGAGATCCACTGGCCTTGGTGACTCTGGGACTGCNGTGTTTAGGTCNCTGCTATATCCTAGCACCTAGAACATCAAATACCTGGTGTGCTGTAAATGCTTGTCCACTCAGTGTCTCATTCAACCACCTTGAGAAAAGTAGTTACTACCCATGCCTTACATGAGGATAAGCAGTGTCAGAGAGGTTAAGAAGCTTGCCTCTGTGTACACAGCTATTGAAAGTAATCTGATCATTAGAAATGAGCTGAACCATGGCTGGAGAGATGGCTCAGAGGTTAAGAGCACTGGCTGCTCTTGCAGAGGTCCTGAGTTCAATTCCCAGCAACCACATGGTGACTCACAATCATCTGTAATGGGGTCTGATGCCCTCTTCTGTAATGCAGGCATACATGCAGACAGAGCACTCATACCTAAAAATAAATAAATGAATGAATAAATAAATATTAAAAAAAGAAAGAAATGAGCTGAACCAGGGCTCAAACCTCTATGTTCAAAGCCATGAATTATACCCTTTATCACATCACACCAGTTCATCTCTAGCAGGCTGGGGTTCAGTGAAGACAGCCTGCCATGGAGTTCATGGAAGAGGAAGACTTTTGGTGACCCAACATCTGCAAAGGGGTTGAGAAGTAGGTGGTAGTGAAGGGGTCTGAAGGCACTCCTGTTGCTATGAGCGTGTAGCCATCTTTTAAGATGACCACCAGGTGGCAGCATTGTCATGACAGGAAGGAGCCTGACAGGAAGGAGATCTGATTCTGTAGCTCACCGCCATTTCTCTGGACATCAGTTTCTTCTCTTTTCAGAGAGGAGGCTGGAGGTGTGTAATATCCAAAGAGCCCTTTCAGCTCAGCTGTGGAAGCAGCAAGAAGGGTTTGGAGAGATGCTTCAGTGGTTAGGAGTACTTGCTGCTCTTCCACAGAACCTGTTCTGCTCCTAGCACCCATGTGGCAATTCACAACAGTCCATAACCCCAGTTCCAGGGAATCTAACGCCCTCTTCTGACTTCCACAGTCACCAGGGACACATGTGGTGCACATACACACAAGCAGGCAAAACATTCATACACATAAAATAAAATAAATAAACTTAAAAATATTTGAGAGAGGTACAAGAAACAGATGAAGCCAAATTCAAATCTTTCTTCTCTTGGACTGAAAAACAGCAAACCCAAGCAGAATTAGCACCAAAAGAAACATAATGCAGGGGTTGCAAGATGGTTTAGTGGATAAAAGCTCTTGCCTCACACCTGACAACTGACTCCCGAAAGTCACCATTTGACCCCTTTCTACATGCACAGGCACATGTGCACACTGCACTCATACACATGCAATAAAATAAAAATTNAAAAAACACCCAAAACTGCAAATACAAGAGTAAAAACGTGTGTGCCTGTAATCCCGGCTCAGTAAGCAGAGGCAGGAGGACAGAAGCCAAGGNTAATCCCAGCTACACAGTATACCCAAGGATAGACCCTGTCTTACAAAGGCCTAAATAAGGGCTGCAGGGATAGCTCAGTGGCTAAGGGTGTTTCCCACCATGTCCACAACCTGAGTTCAATCCCTGGGAAACACATGGTAGAAAGAAAGAACCAACTCCTGCAAGTTGTCATCTGACTTCCACAAGCNCTCTGTGGCATCCACACACTTACATACATGCACACATCCACAATAAATAAATAAATGTTATAAAACAATTTTAAATCCTAAACAAAGTACAAAAGTGACATTAATATTAAATATGTATTTTATATCAACATATAATCAATTTATTATTTTGAATTAAAATTGTGTGTTTTTGAAATGAGGGTCTCTCTATTATAGTCCTGGCTGTCCTGGAACTCTCTATGTAGAACAGACTGGCCTCAAACTCACAGCTCTCTTCTTGCCTCCGCCTCCCAAGTGCTGGGATTAAATGCGTGCGCTACCACATGAGGCTGAGTTTTAANTTTTTTACTTCATTTTATTTATTATCATTTTAGCAAAGTCTTGTCCTGACAGCAGGTGCTTAGGATATGCAGTCAGCAGGGTCTGCTGGCAGGGATTCCAAGCAGGGATTGCAGNAGCTGGGAACAGACAGGCAGGCTTGTGGGGGCAGGAAGGAGGCCTTGAAGCTGCCCTCCTCCCCCTCATGTATCTGGCAAAGTTGAGCTTGCCTGGCAGAGAACCAGAGACTCTGTAAGGAAGAAATCATGATCTTAGGGAAATCATGTTTGTGTAATAAATAACAGCTTAAGGGCTGGGGAGATAGCTTGGTGTGTAGTGTTTGCCTTGCAAGCATGAAGACCATTTTCATCGGAACCCACAGAGATAAGCTGTGCGTTTCACTGGGGCAGCCTCTGTCTCCACTGTATTCCTCAGAAGCTGGGTGTCCTCTGCTGTGGGGGTCTCTGTCTTTGTGGAGTATGTGGTGGTGGAGGAGCTTGGGACATAGAAACTGAGAGGGGAAGAAATGGCCACATGATGAGAGCCATTTCAAAGACTCGGGGGCCTACTTGCTCCAGTCTCCCTCCCAAGTATCTCTCCGACTCTAAATAGGTCTCAGAGAGGACTGGCTGGAGAGATGGCTCAGTGGCTAGCTGCTGGCTGATCTTCCAGAGAACCCAGGTTCAATTCCCAGAACCCACATGGCAGCTCACACCTGTCTGTAACTTAGAATTTCAGGGGATCTGAAGCCCCCTTCCAGCCTCCCTAAACACTAGGCACATATGTGTTGCATAGGCATATATGCAAGTGAAGCATCCATACACACAAAACAAATAAATTGATAAAAAATGTTTAAGAAAGACTGCTCAGAGAGAATAAGGGGCCTATGCAAGGCAGTGTGCATGGTGGGTCGCACAGTAAGCTCTGCTGGCAAACCTGGCCTCACANGCTGCTTCCTGCTCTTAGTACTGCTCTCCTCATTCAATACCTCTGAAAGCCACAGGGTTATGGTGACAGGAAACTGAGAAAGCACATGGGAGCCATTTACACCCCACCAAAGAGGTGGCANGAGCTCCCCAGGAGGGAATGACAGCCATGGCTGGCCTGTGTGAGTCCACAGTTCTACTTGTCTCTCCAACTCTCTGGGCAGCATNGGGGAATGAGGCTCGGAGATGTTCTGAGTCCTAGGAGCAGGAGTGAGGAGGGTGGCAGACATCTTGGTTGGCTGCTGGGAAAGTCACTTCAGGGCCCGATTAGAGCTGTTCCTGTGCCCTCCCAGCTGGTCCGTGTTTTGTCTGTGAGGCCCCTCTTTCAGTCCCCATTTCTTCCNTCATCGTTNTTTTAACAGACAAACACATGACACACCTAAGTTCCTTATTACACCCCTGCTCCTCTCATCCCTCACCCCTGCTCTCACACCTGCCCTGTCAATGTCAATAACAATTGTGTGGCCAAGTCCAACAGGCATTCTCTGTGCTTGCTGGTTTGTTCTCTGGGCAGTATTTGACATGGGTGACCATTCCTTCTGCGCCTTTGTGAGGATTCCTGAGTGTGCCCTGTCCCACCCCTCCTCTCGATGCTCAGGGCTACCCTTCCATCCAGTCTCAAGACAGAGGCTCCTTTCTCATGGTTTCAAAGGCTATCTGCAGGGTGACAGCTCACAGATGACCTGCTGGCGATTCTCAAGGTTCATTGTGCTATCCACCCTCCATTGTCTACTCCATGTTCCAAGTGTGCACATGGCTGTCACAGCAGAACCTAGCTGGAACCAAACTCTGGGTCTCACCTCTTCCCATTGTCCCAGTCTTCCCCATCTCAGGGAACGCCATCACCTATGGACCCCCATCCTCACCTCCCTTGCCCTTCCTTGCTGTGGAATAATCCTTTTGTGCACTGTGAAGATGTGTTACTCTCATTGTTAATTAAGAGCTGATTGGTGGGCTGGAGAGATGGCTCAGTGGTTAAGAGCACTGGTTGCCTTTCCAGAGGTCTTGAGTTCAATTCCCAGCACCTATATGGCAGATCACAACTGTCTGTAACTTCAGTTCTAGGGGACCCGACACCCTCACACAGACATACACACAGGTAAAGCCCCAATGTACTAAAAAATAAAAATAATTTAAAAAAGAGAAGNAAAAAAAAGAGAGCTGATTGGTCAATAGCTAGGTAGGAGATGAAGCAAGAAGGCCAAACAGAGAGAATGCTGGGAGGAAGGAGGGCAGAGTCGGAGGAGTCGAGAAAAAAGCATAATGGGAAATTCATAGATGAGGTAAATGAGCCTCAGGGCAGCACATAGATGAATAGAAATGAGTTAATTTAAGTTATAAGAGCTAGCTGAAAATGAGCCTTTATAATTAATAATAAGTCTTTGAGTGGTTATTTAGGGAGCGGTTGGTGGGACAGATCTGATTGGTGGTCTGGATGAAAAACTCCACCTACNCTTCCTGTCTTCCATGACAGCCCTCCCCCAGATCTCTCCATCTCTACCTGAATCCAGCCCTATCTCTAAACCCTGGCTCCCTCTCTAGCCCTCCTTGGATCTATATGTCACCATGCATCTACTTCCAACAGGAAGTGGACNCAGCACCTTCCAGCCCAGTACCNCCCCTAGCTAGTATTGTTTTTGAAATAATCCGGCAGGGACTCAAGGCTCAAGATTTGGATCGGTAATATCCAAAACCTCTCCCTACTTCTCCCTGGGTGGNTTGCTGCACTCAGACACACAGCACTTCTTTCTGTTCCTCAAATGTGACAAGGACATCTTGCTTTCATAAACAACATCACNTTCTCCATTACCCAAGCAAGAAAACTCGGTGAGGCGTAGATCCCACTTTCTGTCTGCTGCCAGACAAGGTGGCACCCACTTGACCTGGCCCTCTCCCTCCCTTCCTTACTCCATCCGAGCCTTTCACCATCAAGGCCCTCCTAGTAGCTTCCTAGCTTCAACAAGCCACAGACTGACTTNTGATCTCCAGGTCCATTTCCAGCCTCTGGAACCTGGGCCAAAGCCAGTACCCGATTCCTGCACAGACTCAACTNTCACCCCACCAGGACTCCTGTGACTCCAAGGGCCTCTGGGACCTCCTGGCCCTGCTTCTGGTCTATTTNGTTGCTGGTATAGAATTGCTGCTTCACCAGTATTGTTGGATGAATGAATCCCAGAGGAGAGATTCAGGAATTGTCCGAGGATTATACCCTCTTCCTACCTGCCAGATGGCACCTCCCACTGGGAAAAAGTTGGGGAGCCCCAGGTTGTAAATTGTTTGTGGAGAATATAGCTCTGGGAAAATTCTAACTGTGGCCTGGATTCAGCAGCCCCTTCAGNTGGATGGGAATGAACAGCTTTTGTGTCCCAGAAAGTGTGGCTACCTAGAGGACTTTTGCTACAGGGCCTCCTTAGCCATTCTCCCCTTTGACCATCACAGCTGTCCCATGAGGCCCTGGGGCTATCTCAGACTCTCAATGGGGCCAGCCTTCTAAAGCACAGGTTTGATAAAGGTCCTCCTCTGTTCAAGGCCTCCCCCAGCGGTCTGCAGAGTGNAACCAAAGGCATGTGGATGGCTAGGGTAGCCATGCTGGCCACCTGGCTCTTCCTCCAGCCACATCAGACCCAGTATCACCATGTAGCCTTTGCTCTGGCTGCAACATCTACCCAGAGCTTGCTTTCTGCAGGCAAGTGTGTTAACTGTCTTACCTCCTTCAAGCCTGAACTTGAATCTGACCTTGTCNACAGNCCCATTCACTTCCTGTGAACACAGCAACCTGTCCCAAACCCNCTTCTCCAGCATCCTTTTCTTTTTGCTGTGACACTTACCTCTCTGTAACACAGAATANAATTTACTTGCTTTCCTGCCTCTAAGATATATCTCTGTATGGATGGGGACATCATGTCCCTATGCATCCCAAGCACCTGGATNAGTGCCAGGATCAGTAAAGAGCATGTGAGCAAAGGAAAAGATGTTCACTTGCCTGGGACAGATATATCAGATACAGGGCTAGAGCCCAGGCCNGTTCCCTCCCTCAAAAGAACACCTTTCTGAGGCTNGAGAGAAGGTTCCGTTAAGAGAGCTTGCTGCTCTTTCAGAGGACCTGGGTTTGGTTGTCAGCACACATGAATGGCTCACAACCACCTGTAACTCCAGCTTCAGGATTGNTATCCTCTTCTGGCCCCCTTGGTTTACATACATGTACACACAAATAGAAATAAAAATAGATGTTTTTTTTAATTGCACCTTTTCAGATCCCTTGTCAGGGCCAAGCATGTACTGGGCTCTGCTGGGGTCTATATACAGTCACCACCTTGGGAGGTAGGTACATGAATGAGATCAGCTTGAAATCTGGGGGCTCATCAGAGACTCGGGGCAAGGAGGAGAACAAAGAGAGAGAGGTCCTGGGACACTCCACCTGCTTAACCTATCCAAAGTAGACTGAAAGGAAGCCACACTTCCAGGAGTCTAAGGGCCCAGAAGAGGAGAAGGCAGACATCTCAGGAAGTCATTCAAGCTATCTTATGGGTGACAGATAGCACAGGACCAGACTCCAGGAAGGTCCAGAGAAGAAGAGGACAGTCCCCTCTTTCTCTGTTGAACAGTGCCAAATATTATGTCAGGTCCCACAGTCAGATTGAATAAATGTGTTGGAAAAAAAAATATATCACTGAGCAGACTAAGACTTAGGGCATGTTTTCTCCACACCAGGCACGTGCGCTCAACCTGTACAGCAGCTCAGTGAGACAGGTTTTACCATATGCCTTGGGGAAACCAAGGCACGGAGGGGTTGACTAACCTGNTCCAAATCCCACACCTCTAAGTGGTGAAGCTGAGGCTGTTTCTTGCCAAAAGAAAAACTGATAGTCACTGAGAATTTCTTAGAGGATTAAAAGGGAAAGAGTCCCCATCTCACATGTCAATATAACAATGGTGTGGGTGTAGTAACACACCTTAAATTCCAGCACGGAGGAGAGAGAGGCAGGCAGATTTCCACGAGTCTAAGGCCACTCTGGTCCACATAGAGCTCCAGGCCAGTCAGAGCTATGTAGGAAGACCTTGCTAATAAAATAAAATTGCTATTTAGCTGAGGATAGTTTTGAACTTCTGATCCTCCTGCCTCTACCCCCTTGAATGCTGGGATTACAGGCACGTGCCAGCATGCTGGTTTTATGGGGTGCTGGGGTCAAATGTTGCAGAGCTTCATGCATGCTAGACAAGTACTTTGCTAGCTGAGCTCCATCCCCAGGTCCTCACAGTCTACCTTTTCCACTGCTTCCTTGTCTCCAGAAAGAGCTTTCCCTGGTCAGCTGGAATGGAGCCATAACTGTCTACAGAGGCAGGCAAATTATTCTATTGGGGTATGGCTTTGGTCTGTATGTGGCTGGTCCTGCNTCCTTTTGATAAGTNCCAGGAGCTTGAGCATTTGGAGGTTTGTGGGGGAAATAGGTGCCGTNGAGTCACCTGCTTTTTCTCTTTTCCAGCCAGTTCTGACTGACTCAGGCANCCTGACAGAGATCCTATGTTCTTACCACCCGACACACTGTGGGGGCCAGTTCCTGCTCTATGGGTCTTATTGTGTGANAGGAGTCAGTTCCCTTTTGAGTCAGACTCTTTCCTACAACATTGGAGGACTGGATTCTACCTTACCCATCTCCCCATGAGGCTGTGACATCCAAATCTTCCTGCTTCTGGGAACTGCCTCCCTCCCATACAGTCAGGAGCCCCTGAAGCAGGGATCCCTCACTGGGCAGTGAGTCTGTGTGATACCTGGTGGGACTGTGACCTCTCATCTTGCTAGGAGTCTTGAGGGGAACTTTTGTCCAGCCCACCCTGGGTGTTGGGACTCATCCTCCTGACTGGAATCAAGGAAAGGATGACTTGGGGTCAAAGTTACGTCACAGGGAGAAGGGTGTGTGCACCGTTTTATCATGATCAGCTCAGAATCTGTCGACTTTGAAATGTTTTTTCTTTATTTTAAATTGTTTTACTTTGTATCAAAGTTACNAATTCAGCTAGTTTAAAGAAGCAAATATTTCCACAAGGCTAAGGTTTTCTGTGAAAAATAGCAGGCCCTCACCACCCTTTTCATACATACAGCCTTCAAACTTTCAGCATCTCTTTTTGATAATTTACTTCTGTATCTCTGAAAACTTTCTGGTACTGTTTCCTCCTGAATTTTTCACTTTAGACATTTTCTGGATAGCTCTTTTTGTTTGTTTGTTTGTTTGTTGAGACTGGGTTTCTCTGTGCAGCCCCGGCTGTCCTGAAACTCGCTCTGTAGACCAGGCTGGCCTCGAACTCAGAGATGCACCTCTCTTTTTCCTAGTTAGTAGTGATTGTGGTGTTGATTTTTCATTTGCTACTTCTCCTTTCCATGATCGTTGCTGCTGTTGCTGAGNGCTTATTTTTTTGCTTTTGAGATAGGATTTTATTCTGTAGTCTAGACGAGCATGGAACTTACATTAGTGCTCCAGACTTGAGTTACACAAAATAAATAAATGTATTTTAAAAAAAGAAAAACTGAGCGTCCATCTTTATGTTTTTTAATTTAACTTAAATTTTCAGGAATTATTTTGTTTGATGTATATGAGTGTTTTGTGGGTGTGGATGAATATGCACCATGTGTATGCAGTGCACTTGGAGGCCAGAAAAGGGCATTGGACCTCCTGGAACTAAAGTTACAGACTGTGGCGAAAGGCTATATGGATGCTGAAAACTGAACAGGTCCTCTGGAAGAGCAGCAGGTGCTTTTAGCTGCTGAGCCATCTCTCCAGACCCCA
>LZPO01044060.1:360067-373439 GCA_001675575.1 Neotoma lepida
ATCTTAGATAGAAATATAGGTAAATAAGGGATTCTGCAAGTGGGAGAGATAGTCTTGCCCAAGGAAGAACACATGAATTGGTCATCCAATACAAAATACTCCACACACTATACACACACACACCACACATCATATGCTACACACACACAAACACACACACACCATACACCACACAAACTAAACACACATACATCACACATCATATACTACACACACACACACACACACACACACACACACACAGGTGGGGGAAGAATCAAGTTAGAATTGCTGGGGTGAAGGTTACTCATGTGACATGTGACAGAAGCTGGGGGACTGGTGAAGATTTGTCCAAAGATTCCCAGAGACTGGTACAGAGGCTGTGTCTCTGGAGCNGGTGGCACCCGGCCCTGCTCCAGCCTGATAATGCCCCCCCNGCCACTCCTCAAATGTCTAGGTTCCACTTCTCTTTTTCAGGTATGCATGTCCTTTTTTGTCCCTGTCACATTTCCTTCCCTTTTCTCTTTAAACCTGACGTCACCGCAAGGGATTGGGGATAATGCAGGGGATGGAAACCCTTCTTCCTCTTACACTGTATAAGCAACTGCCAACTAAAGTAAATAAATAAATAAAATAAAACCAAATCCTTTCCCCCTGAGGGCAGCTCTGCTCCTCAAGATCTCCAGGGCAGAGGGTAAAGAGGGAGGACACACCACTTTACCCTGTCACTGCCCGGATGGGACACCAAAACCCAGAGTAGGCAAGGGATCTGGCTCATTCTTCCCATNGAACTTGGGCCCCAGGTGGATCTGATTTCTTCCTGGGAAGGACATTGATGGTCAGCTGTGGGGGANATGGGGATGTCCTCACACACACCTGTATAGCCAGGTTATTGGGAGGGCTTGACAAGTCTGAAAGGGCATGGGTGGGGGCATATGTCCCCACTCCGAGCCAGCCTCCAACTCTGGATCATTCTCTTACCCCCTCCTCACAACAGGTGCAGCCGTGGAGCCCTGTATACAGGCTTTTCTGTCTTGGTGGCTCTGCTCTTGGCTGGGCAGGCCACCACTGCTTACTTCCTGTACCAGCAGCANGGACGTCTAGACAAGCTGACCATCACCTCCCAGAACCTGCAACTGGAGAGCCTTCGGATGAAGCTTCCTAAATGTGCGTGTTCCACCTGTCCTGATTACCTCACTGTCCCTCACCTCACAGGCCCCACCCATTTATCCATTTAGCGCCCCCCTCCCCCATCCCTGGGTTTCAGATCTCAACCCCTGGTGCCCTATTCTCTTGGACCTGGACTTATGCTGTCTGTCTTCCCTGCCCCACAGCTGCCAAACCTGTCAGCCAGATGAGGATGGCTACCCCCTTGCTGATGCGGCCACTGCCCATGGAAAACATGTTCCAAGGGGTAAGGAAGGTGGCAGGGAGGAAATACTATCTGGTCTAGGCAGAGGGCAGGTGCCAAAGGGGAGGGGCAAAGGGCAACATCTGACAAGGAGGCAAGGTCTTAACTGCTGGGAAGGAGCAGGGTCCACCTCAGAGAGGCTTGCCAAGGTGACAGAGGCCAGAACTCTTAGNGCTACCNTGATGGGNAGAGGATGAGTCCCACAGCTTGCAAAGNGCCTCTTACCTTCCGCAGTATCCTCTAGTCCATCACCTCCTCCAAGCCTCTGAGAGCAATAATGTTACTCATAAAACTACTATTGGTACCTTCCCCAGGGAAGAGCACACCAATTGGTTGTCCAGTGCCAAATGGCCAGCCCTGAAAACATACATACAGCTAGCATTATATGGGCTGAACAGATTTTATTTAGGAATATATAGTATATAAAGCAAAAACTGCAAGGCCATGAAGAGCTTATGCCAGCCTGACCAGTCAGGACATGGAGGCAGAAAGGCAGTGAATAGCTTGAGCTCCCATGTTAGAAGGTGGCAGAGTGGAGCTGTTGAGTGCATGGACCTGACTCTTAGTAGATTCCAGCTGCTGCCCCCCCAGTTGCTGTCCCCAACCCCCCAGGTCCCTCCCACTTCTCAGCTAGCGCTGGTAACTCTGTTCCCTTTTCCACAGCCTGTGCGAAATGCTACCAAGTATGGCAACATGACCCAGGACCATGTGATGCACTTCCTTCTGGTGAGTACCAGAGCCAGTGGGCAGTCCCCTGGTCCAAATGGGACCCTAACCCTCACTCATATGCTAGGCTCACTGTAAACTCAACACCTGCTCACCCCGGGAAATATAAGGGAGCCCTTAAATATTGCATATAGTCCAGCGCCCTTACCCCACCTTGAGATAAGTGTCTACGCAGTCCTGGAACTGGCTATGCTATGTAGACCAGGCTGACCTTGCACTTAAGAGATTTGCCTGCCTCTGCCTCCTNAGCACTGGGACTAGAGGTGTGCATTCACTACGCCAGGCTCTAGCCTCCTCACGTTTGAGTTGGAAAAATTAAGGTCCAAGTCTTGGATGTGACTTGGTCATGATACCCCGTTCTCCTTCCAAAATTACTATCTCACAAGCCTGCTCTGTGCCAGGCACTAAGTAGGGTTCTTGGCCTACAGCAGGGAAGCAACTTGAATATACCAGTGACCAGGTGATGAGGGACACACAGCTGGCTGTGAGGACAGGCAGAAGACCCAGTCTAGCTAGTGGTGGTCAGGAAGTCTTCAGAGATGAGACCTTCAACAGGCAGACATCTGTAGGGAGAAGACTAGTGATGCCGGTAAAGCTGGTCTGGACCCTGACAGGAGCTACATAGCTGGGTGGCCTTCGCCCCCATTCTCTATCACTGAAGCCAGGGTCCAGGCTTGCTGTGGCTAACATCCATTCCTCAGAGTGCACCCCTGGGAACATGGGGTGCACATTTCCCCTTGCCTATCATGGAGTTCTTTGTAACCTCCTCTTACCCTGCCACTCTGCAGAGGTCTGGACCCCTGGAGTACCCACAGCTGAAGGGGAGCTTTCCAGAGAACCTGAAAAAGCTTAGGAACTCTATGGATGGTCTGGACTGGAAGGTGAGCGGCTTCTGTTGGCTCTCCTCTTTCTGCAGTATACTCAGGACTAGACAGCGGCAAGGGGTGGGCCAGGGGAGCTGTTATCTGGGTTACAGAGGGCCTTCTAACATCCACAAAAAACCTGTGGGTCTTTAGGAGGCACCCAGGCTGCAGCTGGACTCCAGATGTTGGGCCTGTCTGATTCTCCAAGTTTGTCATCAGGGGAGGGTGTTGACTCCTGGCCCCGATGACCTACCTGCCTCTATTCTCATTAGGTCTTTGAGAACTGGATGAAACAATGGCTCTTGTTTGAAATGAGCAAGAACTCCCTGGAAGAGAAGCCCACTGAAGCCCCACCTAAAGGTACCGGGATGGGAGCTTCAGGGTACCAGGGCCCCCTGGAACTGCTGAAGCCAGAGATCCAGCATCTTAAGTGAAGCTTGCGGCAGCACTCCATCCTCTCAGCTCACTGTCTCTTCTTGCCTGTTCCTTCAGGGTTTGGAAACTCTTGACATCCTGTCTGTGGGTCTGTTCTTTCACACACATATCCAGAGTACAGAGGCCTCTCATCTTTGAGCAAAACCAACTCAAAACATACCAGGCAGGAGTCCTCGGAAGGACACCTCCCCAGCACTACCTCAACACGTGAGGCAGAGGGCCACAGAGTTAGCGAATGCCCAGAGCCCTAGGCACTTCTTACTTACCAGTCATGCCAGCGTACATGAGGCTTGAGGCCTAAAGCATTGGGGAATGCCTCATTATTTTTTTTTTAATCTCCAACTTGCTGTGCAGAGCCTGACAAGCCTGTCCCACTGGGATTCTCTGTCCCACAAATGGAAGGCTAATGACCCATTCTGCCCTGGACCTCAGTTTCTCTGATACATATAGAAGACATCTTGCATGATCTCAACCAACTTCTAGCTAATTTTTGAATCCCCTCTCCAGCATCTCCAATGGCAGCCCCCATTTCCACTGGGTTANNCCAGTAACAAGGTCAGGCTCCCAAAGGTGTCCCTGTTTACTGTCTCCCAGAAACCAGAATCACAGAAGTAATTAACTGTAATATAATCTGAGTGCTAGAAGTAAATATTCTGAGGCAAATGACTCCAGCCATGCTTTTCCTTTTTGGACCTTACTGGTTTCAGCCTCGGGCCTCAGTTTTCCCATCTGTACCATGGGAGGAATAAGGAAAGCAACTTGGATAGGCATTAGGCCCACGGCAGTGGTGTGTGGGTCTCTGCTCTGCTGAGATCCTGGCCTAGAACCCACTCACTCACTGTCTTCATCATGCCTGTATCTTCAGTGCTGACCAAGTGCCAGGAAGAGGTCAGCCACGTCCCTGATGTCCATCCGGGTGCGTTCCGTCCCAAGTGTGATGAGAACGGTAACTATTTGCCGCTCCAGTGCCACGGGAGCACTGGCTACTGCTGGTGTGTGTTCCCCAACGGCACCGAGGTCCCTCACACCAGGAGCCGCGGGCGCCATAATTGCAGTGGTAAGCAGGGGCCACTATGTCCGTAATGTAAAGGACTAGGAAGCACTAGGAAGGCTGAGGGTCCTGAGGTCCCTCCTAGTAAACATGGGGTCAGGACATGGGTTGGCTGTGCCCTGAGGACAGCCACTGTCAGTCATGCATCTGGCCCTTCATCCACCTGGGCACTCCTGTGTGTCCCTCTACCCTTGTCTCCTCTCATTCTCTACACGCTGTCCTACACCAGAGTCCCCCCCATCTAACTGTACCCACTAACNACACTATATACCGTGGTGCCTCCTTTCCCAGGCTCCAGGACATACCTGATTGGGAAATATGCCTTTGGGCACAATGGCAACCAAGTGTGTGGCTGAGGTAAGAATAGTGTGACGATTCCTTTGCAGAGCCACTGGACATGGAGGACCTGTCTTCTGGCCTGGGTGTGACCAAGCAGGAACTGGGCCAGGGTAAGCAGGCCCATGGAGGGGGGTGACCCACACTCACACTCTAGAGGTACAGCATGACACTGGGCCAATCTTCCCCATCACTGGGCTGGCTTTTACAGAATGGGCTGGTTGCTGGAAGCAGAGTACCCAAGCCCAGCAGGGAAGCAATGCGGCGTGGGGGGGTGGGGGTGGGCTTGACTGCTCTGAAGTTTCCAGATGCTGAGAAGAGGCAGGGACAACACAATATCGACTTCTGCTTCCCTTCCCAGTTATCATGTGAAGACGGAGGCCAGCTCTGCACAGCAGCAGCTTTCCTGTTCTCCCGTGCCCCAGCCTTTCTGCCTTCCCTGACGTCACATCCCACTTCCTGTCTCCTTGCACCTTGGGGGCTTGAAGCTGGTGTCTGCTTCATCATCCCTGGACATGAGCAATAAAACCAGAACAGAATGAGGATGCTGGAGNGCCCTGCTGCCCACCCCTATCTAAAGGAACACAAAGCTCAGAGTGGACCCCCATTTCTGACCCATTAGCANTCTCCAACAANGTGGGGCTTTGAGATGTAGGCCCACAGACAGGGATAAGGGGTGCTCTACCCTTAACCTACACTGGACACATTTGCTGTCTTCTCCTCAAGGAAAAACCCAGGCCCTCCTTCCAGAAACCCTTCTTCACTTCCTGCCTAACCGCCAGGTCCCTTGCTCAGCCAAGCTTGTCAGCAGCCTATAGGATCATGGTTCATGTGACAATAAAAGGTAGTAAGTAGAACATTCTTGTTCCTGGCTCTTCTGTTGGGATCCAATTAGTTTACCCTAAGAAGGTCAATGAAAACCTTAAACCTGGTCATCTAGGTACCTAGGGTCCGTGGAACCCAGGGTGATGGCCGCAGATACTCAGTAGCTGCTTGACACTCAGAAAGAAACAGGCTCTTGCCCAGTTTTAGTAGCACAGCCCATCGTGTCCCAGCTTCTATTCCTCATGTCCCCAATTCCATTTCTGTACTAAGAACAGCGTAAGTGTGATGACAGATGGCAATGGACACAGGGGCCTAGTGTCAGGAATGGATGCAAATGGGGGCTGCCACCAGCTGGGTTGTCTGTGCAGGACCCATGGCTCCTCAGCTCCAGTCCATTGTCACCAGAAAAGGGAGCAGATCCCTTATCACCCAGGAGTCCGAAACATTAGTGACATCGTTCCGTTTTTAAGTTTAAATACTTCTGTGAGTCCGCACAGCCGATGAGACCCTTCTCTGCAGTCTGATCTAGATCAACACAGTTGTAACNAAGGGAATGGCTGTCATGTCAGGTGGTGTGTCCCAAGGCTCTGAGCACAGGGTCCCCAGGACCTCCAGCAGGAGCCTTTGGGGTGAATGTTTAGACTACTGGTGCTCCACAGGACTCTAGGCTGAGGTGGCTTTTGAATGTTTATGCAGAGGCAGCAGAAGTCAAGGCCACCCTCCTTGGAGGCCTCAGTCTACCTCAGTAACTGCTCCAACACATATGTTGGCTTTGTTCACTTCTTGCCTTCACCAGCACAGAACTATTCCCTGGATAGACAGCAACTCGCGGCCTAGCTTACTGGTTCTTCCACCTTCCCATGCCAGCCACCGATGTTTCCCACGACATCATCCTAACTCNAAAACCTCCAAAGGCCCCTTGGTCACCTGTGCCATCTACTCTGGCATCTGACCAACCTTCAACTCTCCTCAAGCTCAGAGGCCATCTCGTTCAGGGAGCCCTCTCTACATCAGCCCCTGNGGAGCTTCACTGGCATTGTCTTTAGCAAACTGTCCTACTCACAGTACCGTAGGGCGTTGACATGCAGGCAGGAAGGAGCCCCGAGTGCTGACCTGTGCTCCTCCAGGGTCACCACACTGTCTTTCCTAAGTAGTCAGTAACAGTACGAGTCCAGATGCATAGGGGAACTCAAACCTTTACATTTAAACTCTTTTATTTTGAGTTCTTAAAAAAAAACAAACCCAAAACAGCTGGAAAACTGATAAGACAAGGCNTTGGGATAAGCCAGGGATCCAGGGGATGGGATGAACTGCAAGCAGGACCTTGCTGGGTCTGCAGAGCAGAGGGAGGTCGGTCCTGAGGCCTTTGGGCATGTTGGATTTGAAGGGAGAGAGGCAGGTCACTTAAAAAAATATATATACTGTACACATCTTATGCAGCACGCAGAGGTGGGTGGGTATGTTTCATCCCACTTCCTCCTGGGACTGCTGCCTCCTTGCAGGCTCACTGGCTTGGCTGGCAGGCAGCACATGCTGGAGCCGGCCGTCATCTTCTGCTGAGGGAGGGCAAGTTAAAAAGTCCAGTCCCAACTCACACTGGCCAGGTCAGAGGTCTGGAGATGGTTACAACTCTAGGAGAAGAAAACAAACCAGGTCAGATTTCCTGAACTTTATATCCACAAAGGAAAACAGAGCCAAGGGAAGGGCACTGGATTTGCTCAGGGTGGCCTTTGCATATTGCTGCCATACCTTCTAACAATGCCCCTNAGTCCCACTGACCCTGGGGAAGGGAGTCTGTCTCTCTAGCTCCCTCCCTTTGGGCCTACACAGCTGCCCAGAAAGGCTANAAAGAGTCAGGTACCTGTTGTATGTGCTGGCTCTCAGACGGCAGGCTCGGTTGTCTTCTGTGAGGAGAGAAGGGTAACAAATCTCAGTCTGTGGGTCCTCACCACTGCCATCCTACCTGNACAGGGCAGGACTCCCTGGAGGCAGGGNCGGTACCTCACGGGCCGTCTCAGGAGCCACATCCCTGTAGCTCCCACTGACTGCTAGGCTTTCCTGTGCTACCAGCCCTGGGCCAAACAGCCTTTGACCTCATGAAATGGATGGTTGTTCCTTCAGTGGGCAGCCCCACTGGCCAGGACACATAGGCCAGGCACTTCCTCCTATCTTTTCTTCTCATCTGGAAGCTGGTCATAGCTGACCCAGTTTTCTGCCCATGGGTCTCTCCTATCACCCCTCCCCTGCTCTTCCTCACAAGNTCCATTAGATGGGAAGAGTGGCATGGACCAGGTCTGGGTGTTGGAAGGGGAAGGGGAAGGGGAAGGGTTTGAACTTCTGGCCCAAGAGCTCCCAGGAACTCAATCTACCTTTTTCTTCTTTTTCTTCTTGACTGGCAAGTCAAGGTCTTTGACTGAGGTCTTTTTTCCTTTCTTCTTTTCCTTTTTTTCCTTGTCTTTTTTTTCTGGGGGAAGAAAGTGAGTTTCTTGAGCAACAGATATTGACACTGAGTGGGTCAGGGTAAGGAGGTCTATGACAGCTCCCAGCTCCTACTCCACTGGGAAATGGGCCCTGGTAGGGCCAGGACACCCTTCAGGAGCCAGGGCTCCATTCTTCTGTGGAACATACAATCTAGGACCTTAATATTAGCTATGCAAGTTCTTCACCAATGAGTTACATATCCAGTCTTGAATTAACTCACTTTAAGAACCTCTCCCCCGACATTTATTTTAAAAAAGATAGGAGCCCCATATGTTCTGGACATCTACATAAGGGCAGCAGGCCCTTATGTAGAAGGGATCAAATGACCAGATATCTCTTCTCCCTGACTCCTGCCACAGATGGGCAGGCAGTGCTCAGGACGATTTCCTTGCTGAGTGTGGTGGTGCGCCCTTTTAATCTCAGCGCCCAGGAGGCAGAGGCAGGTGGGTTTAAGTGAGTTTGAGGCCAGCCTGGTCTACATAATATGTTTCAAGCTGGCTAGACTACATAGCAAGGCCCTGTCTCAAAACAAAACAAGAGGGGATTGCCCAGCACAAGTGGCCTTTCCTTCTGAGCCTGTTTCCCACTTAGAAAATGAAAACAAAAGACTCCCCAGTGCCCAGGGCTGGCAGGACAACTCAAAAGGCCCACTGGATTCAGGTTCCAGTCTGGAGGGCAATAAANGGCTGCTTTCCCTGAGGAACTGAATTCTAGAGGACAGGGGCTCTGGATGAGGATGCAGGCACATTCCGCACCTCAGGAACCGGCCTCTGGTGTGACTTAGGTTGGAGTGGAGCTCCTGTTCTCCATCTGTGTGAAGCCGGAGTCAAGGCTAATGTGGGTGCAAATGCTGGGCACNGTAAGGGCCCCCTGGGCTGTGGGGAAGAGGGGATGCANCACTGGCCCATGTACTCTGCAATCTCCTTTTGGCTTTGCCACCAGACACCTGTCACTCTGGACAAACCATTTCCCAGGCTCTTGTTCTTTGTGGAAAGAATGAGATAGAAGCCTTCCTTCTACCTGTCCTGCACCTGCAGCACATGCCNGGGAAAGGAATCACTTACTCTTACTGGATTTCTTCTTTTCCTTCTTGCTCTTTGAGTCATTCTGATCTCCACTCTCAACCTTTAACCCCAGCTCACTTTCGGGCTTCTCCTTGGCCCCTTGGGAGCCAGGTGACCCCTTCCCCTTGCCATCAGCATTTGTTTTGTCTTTTTTTGATTTTGCCTTGGAAGTCCTGGAGATCTTTTCTGGGGGAGTGGCACCTGCCCCAGCCACAAGCTTCTTCTTCTTCTTGGTCTTTGGGGCCCCAGCTGCTGGCTGGTCCCCCGGAAGCTTCCGCTTCTGGCCCTTCTTCCCACTCTCCTTGATGGCCTCCGCGGCCTTCTGCCTTTCCTGCTCCAGCAGTTCTGTCAAGACCTTCATCACAGAGGCCTGCACCTGTGCCTCACTCAGGGGCCAGGGCTGCTCCCGGAGGCGCTGGGTGATGCTGTTCTGCAGATCTGTGGGTGCTGCTGAGGTCTCGGTGCTTTTCTTGGCCTTCTTGGGCTTCTGAGGTGTGGTGCCTGAGGAGGCCTCTTTCCTACCTGTGGATCACAGGTCTCGGAGGTCACAGGTCTGGAAAGCTGAGGGACAGATCTTACACAATATATGAGAACTAAGGGGGTGCACCTCCTTACAACTGTACAGATGGGAAACTGAGGTCCAGGGGTCCTTCTGCCCCATCTGTCTCCTATGCTCTTGCCTTAAACAGGAATCTCACCTCTAACTTCCAGCCCTGCTTTATGTCCTCACACCAAACACTCCACCCAGTTATAGTTGGGGATNGACAGTGACCTCAGAATGTCAATGAGAGGGCCTGAAGTCTGCCAACGAGACAGAAGGGACAACAGGTGGGACACAAGTGACTCAGGTTCTAGGTCTGCCTTTATCATATACTGTAAGGCTTTGGCTAGGTCACTGTCCCTCAAGGCCTGTTTCCCACTGTAAAACAAGAAGCTAGACAAGCAATAGTGTCTTCTGCCATGAGCTGTAGATTTATAACGCAAGAGAAGGTCCTGNGAACTAATGCTCAGCTCCTGTCCGTGGACATACAATGGGTCCTTGGCCCATCAAGGCTGGGGCCAGAGGCAGATGGGGGGAACTCTGGGATGCTGTGTATGCATGTGGTGGCTGACTAAGCAGGTTTACTGCCTGCCAGAGTGACTTCTGGTGCAGCCTTTGTTTAGAATTTTCCACGCCTCTGCTTGCCTTTGATAATTGTGTGCTGACTACACGTGTAAAAAAAAAACCTTCCACAGCCCCCTCGAAAACGTCTCCCTGTCGCACCCGCCTCTCACATAGACAAGAACACTGGGGAAGAAAAGTGAGCAACAACCCCGCCTCTGACCCAGTGCAGGAAAGCTGAAGTTACAAGCCCAGAGCTTTTGGTGCCATCTCCACTCCCAGGTCACTTGGGCAAGTCCCTACCATTCTGTGCAGCACAGAGTTCCTACATTTGGAGCTCAGGGGTTGGACCCTAGCAGCGTTTGCCTCAAGGAAAAGCTGACAGGAATGGAGTAGGGGGTGGGATGCAATGTTCTGTGTTATATAAGGCAGGGGTATGGGCACTCCTGACAGTCCCCTCCCCTGGGTCCCACCACATGTCATGTGACAATTTTCTGTATGTTATACTTTTGACAGTACATGGTGGCATTACTCTTGCCTTGCATGGTTAAGACATAGGGGCCTAGGAGCTTTTGCTACAGAGTGAGTCAGGGCAGCCCCAGAGACCAGTCCATCACCTAGGTGTCTCCTCTATACTTAAGCCTCCAAACAGGGCTGCTGGCCAAGTCTGCGTCATTCTGAGTCCCTATCCCAATACCCTGGCCCACTAACTAAGAAAATAAGAAAAGTCAGTAGGGACAGGTGGTGAGCCAAGGCCTCCTCCACAAGCCCAAAGAAGTTGCTATGGCTTTACTAGCTCCAAAGGGGCAGATACACCCGCTCCCAGGGTGCCCAGAGCCGGAAACCTGGGCCTGGCCCCCAGCTGCATTTGGGGTACCTCCAGTTCCCACAGAGGACCCCATGGGCTTGCATTTGAGATTCTTTGATGGAACACAGGCAAACACTAGTAAGATTACTGCTGCTGATGGCAAGCAGGGACCAGCAGCCTTTCCCCTCCATAGCCTGATGTCCCCCTACTCACCAGTTTTNGGGACCGTGGTGTCTGCTGCATTCTGGGATTTTGCTTTCCGCTTGCCATCTGGGTTATCTTTGGCGGCCGGAGGAGAGGAAACCAAGGGGTTGGAGTCTTGCCTAGGAGTGGCTTTTGAAGCCTGGGAATTGGCCACAGTCACCCCATGGGTCACATAACCTGAGAGGAGAGACTGAAGAGGCCCAGTGTGAAAGACGCAGTGAGCCCCTACCCTTACTCCAGAGACAAGGCCTGCTCTGTTCTGAGGAGATCAGTGCAGTGCCCCAAGATCAGGCTAATCCAGTCAAGCAGAAAAGTGGCACTGAGCCCACAGAGCCTACAGGCCCTTGGAGTGTGCCTTCTAAACTCTGTGAATTAATGTATATTTAAGGCACATTAAAAGGGGGATTTCTTATAGCCAATGGACCACTACCATTATAGAACAGCATTAGCATTTTGGGCTGGTAAGATGGCTCAGAGGGTAAAGGCACTTGCCATACAAGCCCAACAGCCTGGGTTCAATCCAGTAACTCACATAAAAGGGGAAGGAGACAACAACAGACTCCACAAAGTCGTTGTCTGATCCTCACACCTGAGAAAATCATTAGTGTCTGTCCTGTACAAAAGAGCCTTTTTTTCTTTTCTTCTTCTTTTTTTTTAATGGCACTGGTGTTTTGCCTGCATGTATATCTGTGTGCGGGTATCAGATCTCCTGGAACTGGAGTTAGACAGTTGTGAGTTGCTATGTGGGTGCTGGGCATTGAACCCGGGTCCTCTGGAAAAACAGCCAATGCTCTTAACCACTAGAGACCTAAAGAGTGCTTGATCTGGGCATGTTTTGGAACCATCTAAATCCCTTCCCTCGACCCCAGGGCAGCAGGTGAGGCTCTATTCTGTTGATTAAGGGCACCCCACAGGCAGGACCTTACCAGGGCCCTGGGAATGGGATCTAGACACTTAATCCAAGGAGCAGCTGAAGTCTGCTTTAGCTGCAGACTTTAGCTGCAGCTCCAAGCTAGCCCTTACCCTGGCAGTTACCTGTGAGGGGGCCACCAACTCATCTTCACTGGATTCATCAGGGGTCTCCTCCACCACAATCTCCTTCTGGGAAGGGTCTGGATCTAGTGCAGAAGCAAAGGTTTCCTGTCAGGTGTGGGTCTCTAGTGGCCCTGTTAATCAGGCTAGGCAGAGCTCCTCAGGAAGGCTGCAAAGGCTGGGTCTATGTTCTTAATCCTCTGTACAAGGCCTCCCATTTTCCACCCATCANTGTTACCCAAAGCATCCTGCCTGACACATTTGAATACCAGTTTTCCATTCTAGTTCCTGAGGCTCCCATTTCTCTGCTTTCCCCTGTCAGGGAGCAGAGTCCTAAGACCTGGGGCATTCAGTAACGGGAGCCTTATACCAAGAAGCTGCCAGTGGTCAAATAGCAGTCAGGTCTTTTAAGTCGTGCAGCTACACTAGTGGATAAACAGGCCCAGGGTGGGGTGAGAAGGCCAGAGCCTATAGCTCTCCCAGGCTGTGTCTCACCCCTGCCCTCCCTCCTAGAATCCTCACCCAGTCTGGGGGCTGCCTTGGCCATCTGGNGTCTCTTGGCACCCGCCTCGCTCTCTGAAGAAGTGTCACTGCTGTCACTTGAGCTCCTGGGGGGTCTGGGGTAGCCTGGGAGAGGCTGCTGCTTCTCAGGAAGTTTGGGTTTTCTGAGCTTGTTGGTTGCTTTGGACTGGACAGGTGTGCTCTGGGGAGGTGTCACAGGGAGTGTTTCCACGGCACTGCTGATCTAGTTTGGTACAGACAGAGTACAAGGGAAGTTACAGTGAGAGTGACAGAATAGGGCCAAGCCCTATGTGGGAGGCACATGTGGCTTCCCATGATTTGTCCCACAGCTCTCTGGTGGCCACTGCAGCTTCTTATTACATACCAGGACAGTGAGGCCCAGGGAGGTAAAGTAAGGGCTGGTGGTTAAGGACACACAACCATGCTGGGTTCTCACTGAGAGGACCTGGACACATGTGTGGGGTCAATATGGTCTATACAGCTCCCCAAACACAAAGCACTTGAAGACTGGGTCCTAGCTGGGTTTCACTGGT
>LZPO01044060.1:413147-424957 GCA_001675575.1 Neotoma lepida
ATTGGCCTCGAACTCAGAGATCCTGCCTGCCTTTGCCTCCTGAGTGCTGGGATTAAAGGGGGTGTGCCACCACTGTCCAGCCATTGCTTATTTTTATGTACAAAGCATTAGTGTCTTCTTTAAAAAAAATATGGGTGTTTTGTCTGCATGTATATCTGTACACTACATGCACGGCTNGTACCTCAGAGGCCAGAAGAGGGTGTCAGATCCCCTGGAACTGGAGTTATAGATTGCTGTGAATTGCTGTGTGGCTTCTGGGAACTGAACCTAGGTCCTCTGGAAGAGCAGCCAGTGTTCTTNGCTACTGAGCCATCTCTTCAGCTCTATGAATGTCCTCTGTTGTAGTGTGAGCCATTGTGATTCTCACAAAGCTGAGGTCGTTTGACAGCGTGGTATAGTTAGGAGTGAAGCTGAGTGAGTTATAGGCAAGAGAGCTTGGGTGAGTTGTTTTTCCCCTGGGCTTCAGCTTCCTGACTAATGAACCAGAGACAGGTACAGCCTCCAGCTCCCAAGGATGCTAAGAGGCTGTAAAGGGGAGGTCGAGGGAACATAGACACCTCTCACACAAAGCCTGGAGAGAAGCTGCCACCTGAGAGGCATCCGGTGCAATATCCCCATCCTGACTGGCCCTGATAGGTCCATGGGTCCCTTCTGAACTCAGCTCAGGAGACACAGGCCTGTTTGGACAGGCATTGGTGACCTCTCTGGAAAGCAAGGAAGGGTGTGCTCATGACCTCTACACAATGCACATGCTCAAACTGCTTGATCACCTGTGGTGGCGAACTTGAGATTGTATCAGGTGGCTCCAAGGAGAATATTTGTCTGGAGAAAGAAAAGGACACACATGCCTGGTCACTTTCATTCCTATCCATGTCCTCACAAACCTCTGTCACTTCTGACGTAGTTCATCCTGGGCACAGCACACACCATATTGGGGCAGGGACAAGCTGGGTACAGGGTAGACAGAAGGCTCTAGGGTCAGCAGCTTCTTGGACAGTGTTACAGAACCTATGGTCAATAGGTTTACTGTCCCCAAATCAGCCCTGCTGCCACCACCTCTGGGTGGTCAGCCTACTCAAAGTAACCAGAATGCTTCACGGTAGTGAGGAAAGTTGTTTAAAATGGAAGCTTGTGTCTAGAGTAGATAGCACCTATGCACGAATGGGCGCAGGGAAGAGTGACCTCCTGTCTCTCATGTTGTCCCCCAGCCCCCCAGCAGGAAGCAGTGTTGCCAGAGATTTTATACATGTACAATACAACATCGATGGGGAGCGTTATAGATCCGTGGTAAACCTTGCTTATTTTCCCCTTCTTGTCTTTTCTGAATTTAGTAACTTGAATACAATAGGCATCAGAAAATGAAGACTGGATGAGTGGATGGGTGGTGGATGGGGGGCCCAATGCCCATCCGGGTTTAAGCTTTTATACTCTGTATTTCTAGACTCATCCTGACCTCCAGAGTTTCCTTCTCTCTCAGCATGTCAGTGTAGATGGATAAATNCAGGCCTTCTTGACCCTGGCATGGAGCCATAATGGGGGAACCAAGAGAACCAGGCAGCTGAATAGCTTAATTGTCATTTCCACCAGCGATGGTTACCAGGGAAACCTGAAAACTGTTGGGTTGAGGAGGGGCTTTCTGGGCAATGTGATGCTGCAAGACAGAATCTCAGAATGGGGAGGGGAAGCTCCCCATAAGTTCTTCAAGATTTTAATTTTTAAATTTCCTCCAGTGATAATCTGGAACAATTAGCTCTTTTATTTTTGGATCATTTTGACAATCTACCTTATATTTAAAACATCCCTTGGTCATGTGGTATGGAAATCATGTTGGTGTTTCTATTACAATCATATTAGCACCAGAGTCTGCAATTGATAGACCCCTCCCCACAGAAAACTGAGATTTTGATGCTAATCAAATTGAGCAAGTTCGTATGTGTGTGTGTATGAGTGTGAGTATATGTGTGTGTGAGTGAGAGTGTGCGTATGTGAGCGTGTGAGTGTGTGAGTGTAGAGTGTATGTGTACATATGTGTGCATCTCTGCTGTGTGCAGAGGCCAGAGGTTATTGCTCTTCACTTTACTTCTTAGAGGGAGTGTCTCTCCCTGAACCTGAGGCTGCTTCTTTGTTTTGTTTTTTTCCCCAGATAGGTTTGCAGCCAGCAAGCTCCATTGATTGTTCTGTCTCTGCTCCTCACAGAGATGCAAGACCATGCAGGGTTGGTACCTGGGTGCTGGAGTCCAAACTCAGCATGGTTGCGCGACAACCCACAGTGCTACCCCTCGAGCCAGGTTATTTTTTAATGGATACATAACATTGTGAAATTATGCATACTAGTGGGTACTATGTCACATTGAGTAGGTACTCAGATTTGGGTCTGAGATCTTTAAGATCCTTGAACATACTCTGAGGGAACTCTTCAGAGAGAGCTTTTCTAAGGCTCCTATACACTGTTCAAGTTGAGAAATCCCTGTGAGGACGAGAGGCTGGATTACAGTCTTTCCTCTCTCTTCTTTTCCTTGGCTCACTGGGACTCCACCTTCTTTTCTGCTCTTCCCTACCAAGAAAATAGGGCTTGCTAGGTGGTGTATACCTTCAACCCCAGCACTTGGGAGGCGGAAGTAGGCAGATTTCTGTGAATTTTAGGGCAGCCTGGTCTACACAGTGAGACCCTGTGGCTCATATATTTGAATTCGTAGTTACCAGGGAATGGAACTGTTTGAAAGATTAGAAGGATTAGGAGGTGCAGCCTTGTTGGAGGAAGTGTCATTCGGGGTTCAGTTTGAGATTTTAAAAACCCACACCACCATACCAGGCCTAGGCGCTCACACGCATGCTCTCTCTCTCTCTCTCTCTCTCTCTCTCTCTCTCTCTCTCTCTCCCTCTCTCTCTCTCTGGATCACGATGTAGCTTTCAGCTACTTCTCCAGCATTAGGAGTGCTGCCATGCTCCACATCATGATAACTGACTAACTCTCTGAAACTGCAAGCAATTAAGTGTTTTCTTTTATAAGAGTTGCCTTGGTCATGGTGTCTCTTCACCACAATAGAACAGTGACTCAGACACCCTGTTTCAGCAACAACAACAACAAAACCCAAGCAAACAAAAAAAGAGAAAACAGGGCTCCAGTTGCCGTCAGCCCAGGATATCATGAATATCAAACGAGCCGGTGGATATGAAAGCTGTTTTTCTCGGCACGTTCAGCTCTCTCATGTTTTAAATGTGGAGAAGAAGGAGCCTTGAAGAGGGGGACTGACACTTCCACCACCATCCCTCAGCCTTCTTGTCCTCTGCTACCAGGGGCAGCGGGTCGCTAGCAGTAGTGCTGGATTCTAATTCTGGAAGATATAAGAATAACAACTCAGGAAGAGCCTGTCAGCATTAGGGCAAACATATTACATTTTTATTTGTTAAAGAGATTAAATTAGCAAAGCCAAACAAATAAATGAGCACACTGCACTTCCCACAGCCATACCTCTCTTCTAAGAGCAAAAATAAATTCGTTCTCAGGTGAAAGGTCAAGTAAGAGGCAAACAATGTCAAGACACCCAAGTCCTTCAGTGCTGAGTACCTGGACTCCATTTTGCTGCACGGAAGAGCTACTTTATTGCAGTGTACAGTTACTTAGGAATGTGGCTTCATGGTGGGGATCACCTAGGGTGAGATGAGGGCTCCAGAAAGCAGGGACCATGTCTGGTCACTGCCATTTCTCACAAGCTTACCTCTGTGCTTTACAAATACGTCTGAACCAAGAACAAAAGGGAAAATTAATGAAGTCACATTCTTTGCATTCATGTATTTAGAATAGTGAAGCATTCAAGAGACCAAGGCAGGAAGATTGACAGTTTGAGGCCGGCCAAGTCTACATAGTAAATCCTAGGTCATCCTGGGCTACATAGCAAGGCCCTGTCACAGAACAACAAACATTTGGAGGGATCTCAAAGAAGGTGCATTTCTCACATCCAGGTTTGTGTCAGGGGACAAAGGATCTTGGGGCCAAGGTGACTCCTCGTCCAGACTTCAGGGATCAGGGCTTGATTTATTGGATCTTCCACAGGTCAGACTCTGTGCTACCTGCTGGGGGTCCCAAGCAAAAACAGTTCTGAACCCCAAGAACTCACAGTGGGGAAGAAGGCCTTAGGCTCTAGAGTCAACAGATGAAGTCTCAGCTCAACAACATGTGGCCTTGGGCCTGTCCTGTCTTCTCTTCTCTTCGAAGCAACACCAGGAGTAGTTAACTGTTAACCCAAGTGACAAATAACATGCCACCCTGAGGTACATAGCACCAGCCCAGAGAGAGCTCTTAGGACCTTTTGTCCAGCCTGGGACTGGGCCCCTTGAAAGACAAACTGCTGTCTTCCATCTGCCCTGAATCCCAAAAGAGCCTGTGTAAGCTGACAACTGGAAACAGCTCGGGCCCGTGTCTCCCACCTGAAGAAGCCAGGTTATTTATAATGGTTTGGCTATTGTGGTTGTTGGAGTTGCTTCTGTGAAAAACATCAAGGCTATGACTAATGTTGTGTACCTCTCTTGTGCATGTGAGTCAGGGTTCCTCCAGGGTGAACACAACAATAAACAATAAACAGCAGGAAGTAAGGGATCCAGGCAACCAGGTAATAACTATAGCCTTGTGTGTGTGTGAGTGTGTGTGTGTGTGTGTGTGTGTGTGTGTGTGTGTGCGCGCGCACATGCATGCCTGCGCACACATGCTTTCTGAGGTCATGTGTATCTTATAGAGGTTAGACCAAGGGGACGTTGGGAGGATCCCCAGAGGAGCTGAAGCAGTACGTAGTAGTAACCAGGAGTGAAGGAGACTTGAGACAGTAGTTCTTTGGCAAGTGGCATGGAAGCATTTCAAAGTAGAAAACTTCAATATTGTTAAAATCATGAGCCCTGATGCATGCATGCCTGAGATGCATGTATATTACCCGGGAAAGGAGTTGCTGCATGTTAGGAAAGGGCCACAAGTCTACAAGATAATACTAAATTGATTTCCAAGTTACTTATTCCTTTCTGTATTCCTCCCAGCACTGACTAAACATCTGCTGAGCTATAGTCCTGCCAGCACTTGGTATTATCTGGTTCCTCACTTTCTTGCCAACCTAGTGGGTGTAAAATGATATTTCATAATTGTCTTAATCTTCATCTCCCTGAATCTTAATAGGATTGAATATCTTGAGCCAGGCTTGCTAACACAGGCTCCTGTAACCCCAACATTTGGAAGGAGGAGACAGGAAGAGCAACAGTTCAAGGTCAGCCTGTGCTATATAAGGGAGAAGCAAAGAGTCTGGAGAGATGGCTCAGTGGTTAAGAGCACTTGCTGCTGAGGACCCAGGTTTGATTCCCAGTGCCCACATGGCAGCTCACAGCTGTCTATACTGCAAATCCAGTTCTAGGGGATCTGACATCCTCCTTTGGATTCCAAGGGCACTGCATGAATGCACATGGTGCACATATATACGTGGTGGGTACTGCACATAGGTTGTGCACATACATACTAGCAAAGCACTCACACATAAAACAAAAATAAATATTAAAAAAGCTCAAGTCAGCTGGGTGGTGGTGATGCATGCCTTTAATCCCAGCCCTCAGGAGGCAGAGGCAGGCAGGCAAATCTCTGAGTTCGAGGCCAGCCTGGTCTACAGAGTGAGTTCCAGGTCAGCCAGGGCTGTTACACAGAGAAACCCTGTCTCAAAAACAAACAAACAAACAAACAAACAAACAAACAAACAAAAACAAACCTCCAAAAGCTCAAGTCTCTTACTGTACAGAACATTCTGGTGCATGTCGTAGAACTGTAGCACCACAGAACACGAGGTGGCAAGCAAAGAGACGAGGTTTTAGCCACAATGCAGTCAGACCCTCACTCTGTGGCCTTACTCAGGCATCTTTTTTTGAGCTTCAGGATCCAAGTTGAGCACAGAGGGAGGGTGTCTAAGGCATCACATGAGATAATGGAAGTCAAGAATAATGTTCCCCCTTTAAAGACAACTTATGCTGGGTATGATGACTCACACCTGTAAATCAGCGCTCAGGAGGCTGTGGCAAGAGGGTTGTCACGTGTTCGAGGTCAGCTTTGGCTACACAGCGGGACCCAGGATACCCAGGACTACAGACTGGGACCCTGTCTCAAGCAAATAAAAAAAATTAAATTAAATAAATGAATGGGGCTGGAGAGATGGCTCAGTGGATAAGGACCTAAGTTAGTATCCAAGGTGTACATGTAAAAGCTGGCCATGGTGGTGTAGACTTATAACCCTCGCACTGAGGACAGGGGCAGAGATATGCAGGTCCTGGGAGCTCACTGGCCAGCCAGTCTAACCAAAACNGTGAACTCTAGATTCAGTGACAGACCCTGTCCCAAAGAATAAAGTGGAGAGTAATAGATAAAGAAAACCGATGTCAATTTCTGGCTTCTACATGTACACTCAAGTGACTACACAGCATACACCACACACATACATAAAAGAATACAAAGATAGGGCCAATGAAATAGATGGCTTATAGGGTAAAGGCACTTGCCACCAAGCCTGATGACTTGAATCGAGGCCCCGCATGGTAGAGGAATAGAATCGATTCCTGCAAGCTGTTCTCTGGCAGGCCAACTATGACATGTGCATACCTTTCCCCTACATACATACAAATAAATAAATAGGGAATTGAGAGATGATTCATCAGTTAAGAGCACCTGTTATGCTTGCAGAGGATGAGGGCTTGGTTCCTAGCACCCACATGGTGGCTCACAACCATCTGCAACTCCAATTCTAGGGGACCTGATTTCTTTTGACCTCTGAGGGCATCATTCCCTCACATGGTACACATACCTGCATGCAAGCAAAACACACTCAAACATATAAAATAAATCTTTCAAAAAAACAAAGACAGCCAAAGAAGGCTCTGGTGAGTAGGAACAGCTGGCTGACATCCTGGCGGCAGAGAGCATCAGCTTCTAGCTAGAGTGAATGCTTTCCTCCTTCATCATCTCCCCTCAGGCACCTGTCCACTCATCAGGCAGAGCTGGACCCAATCAGGTTCTTATTGATGTTTGTATGCCTTAGGCCACCCCAACAGTTACTGGAAACCCAAATTCATGCCCCTTCAGCTCTAAGATGAAGATGGCAAGTGCTCTAGTTTGGTGCTTTCCCTGGGATNCCTGCCNCTGAGGCTGCTGGACCAGCATGTGGCTGTGGGCTGAGCTGTCCTGGTCCAGCCATAATGCCTAATGCTCAGGATCTCAGCTCTCCTCCCTGTACTTCTAGCCTCACATTCTGCTCCTGCTCCAAGGAGGAAGGTTAGCCTGCACAGTATTTCCCTAAGCATATGGCTATGAGAAGTTTGCTATATGAGAGTAGTTGAGTAGAATCTTTAAGGTTGTCAGCAGTGTCAGACACTGGACTGTGTGTTTTACAGACAGAATCCCTTGACTTCCTCTAGTAGCTGTGAGACAGGAGCTGACTCTCTTTCTCACAGGCAAAGAGACTAAGGCTTTGTGAGCTTAGGTCTGTTACCCAAGATCCCTCAACTGGCAAGTGGCAGATCCATCTTCAAATCCAGGCAGCATGTCTACAGAAAGCAGTCCGATTTTTTTTTTTATTTTTTTGGGACAGGGTCTGACTTGGTAGTCATGAATGCTTAGAACTTACCTTGTAGGCCATCTTGGCCTTGAACTCTCAGAGATCAGCCTGTTTCTTCCTGCCTCTGCCTCCTACAAGTTGGAATTGAAGGCATGTGTCACCGCACCCAGCCAGTCCTACTCTGTGATTCAGCTCAGTGCAAACTTGTGTCCTGACAGCTGGTGGAGGATTAGGATGAAGTAAAAGAACCTCCAGAAGGAACTTNAGATGATAATTCACTATGGTTTAGTAGACGGTGATGCACACCGAGATGGGCTAGCGAGACCAGGCTTTCTAGAATGTTCTTCAAGAGAAGTCTTAGAGCANCTGGAGACAAGGCAAGGAGCATAAAGCAGAGGAAGTANTGGGGTGGCACACAAAGCCACAGTCACAGAGGATGGGGAACTCAGAACATGGGAGGTGAGGCCAGACNTGAGTAGGGTCAGTTACCCAAGTCTTCANCGTTTAGGTCTCTGGGTGGGTGGGACGAAAGAGAGATGTCAAGAAAATAAATACCAAGATCCTGGTTTGGTGGNGCACACTTTTAATCCCAGCACTTAGGAGGCAGAGGTAGGCAATCTCTCTGAGTTCCAGGCCAGCCTGGTCTACATAGTGATTTTAGAACAGCCAGAACTAACATAGTGAGACCATGTCTCAAAGGAACAAAAGAAAACAAAAACCCAAGAGCTCATTGGGAACACTGGCTGAAACTGGATGGGGAAAGAAATGAAGTCGGTGTGTGAAAGCAGGGGGTGGTCGTGATGAGCCTGTCTTTAGTCTCCCTGGTGTTGTTGGGGGGTACGGCTGAGTGCTGACCTTCTCAACTTCCCTGGAAGGAAGGCATATCTTGCTGCAGCCCCTCTGCCCCCAAAATATCCCAGGCAGGATGGAGCAGGATCTGTTTTGTCAACGCAGCTTGCAATAAAGACTCTCATCCAGAGAAGCAAGCAGCTGCTTGACTATTAATAGGCAGGGGCCTGACGACTGCTGGGAGGGCTTTGTGCATTTCCACAAAGGTGAATCTCTCCTTCTGCCTGTCTGAGTCTTACTCCCTGTGGTGGGACAATTGGCCTGTTGCTTATTTCTCAGAAGGTCAGTAGTCCCCTCAGGTTTCTCACAGGGCAGCTACATGACCTTGCCCTGCTGGAGTGATGCCTTCTCCCTGACACTAAGTGTAGCTGAAAGCGAAGGAAGCATCTCCCTCATCCTGGCCAGAGACACAGGCACTCATGACCGGAATGGGGATGTCTGGTTGGGGTTACCACAGCTGTGCTGANTGACAAGTCAGGCATTGCCCTTGTGGGAGATCAGAACTGGGGCACAGTCTAGAAATGGGATAGCTGGGCTTGGTGTACCACACCTTTAATCCCAGCACTCGGGAGGCAGAGACAGGTGGATCTCTGAGTTTGAGGCCAGTCTGATCTATATATCAAGTTCCAGGACATCCAGAACTACACAGAGACCCTGTCTGAAAAAAAAAAGGGAGGGGATTGTTGCAGTAACAGGACAGCCTGTCGTCAGGGCAAGACAAGGGCTATGGGGCATCCTTGTACCAGAATTGGGTTGTGGGGANCCTGGTAGGTCTGGGGAGGTCCACAGTCTCCTGATTGCCCATCTGAAGGAGCCTNTGAAGAGTGGGAGCAANTTAGTGGAAACCCAACCGGGGGCGCTGGGCCACACCCAGGCCAACTCCTGCTGTGCTGAGAGCNCATGGCTCCTGCCCAGGCAGTTGNCAAGATTACAGGCTGGCATTGTTACCTGCTTTCTCAGGTGGTGGCTTCAGATGGTGGCCACTTCAAAGAAGTCCCATTTAAAGCAGGGCCTCCCTCAAGTTTCCTAAGGGCCTTGTCCTGGCTAATGAGATCATTTAGAGTCTCCTCGTTAAGTGGGTTTAAATAGAGTTTGCCTGTAAGGCTCGTGGTTGGGCCTTGGCTCTAGCTGCTGTGTATTTAATGTGTGGTGTGTGCATTTGTACTTCACGTGCACTCGGCAGGCTGGAGAATACAGGCTCCGGCTCACACTACCCAAGGTCCCAGCCTCAGGTAGCATGCCTTCAAGCTGTTACCTAGCTATGCCTCTGTGCCTCAGTTTCTAAACCTGTAAAACAGGNTAATTACTGCTGAAATGTACTGCAGAGCCCTTCCACATCTTCCCAATATGGTCAGAAAAANGCTCAAGTTTCTTAGAACATAGACTTCTGTGGCCTGCTCTGGAAGGCTCACCATGTCATTTCTCACACTTGTCTCTGGGCATATGAATTCATCCTCTTGACTATCTTTTTGCTTTTGGTTTTTTGAGACAGAGTTTCCCTATGTAGTCCTGGCTGTCCTGGAACTAGCTCTGTAGATCAGGCTGGCCTCAAACTCAGAAATCTGCCTGCCTCTGCCCCCGGAGTGCTGGGATTGAAGGTGTGTACCACCATGTTCAGCTACATCCACTTGACTTTCACACATGCTGTTTATCTGTCTTGGAAAGCTTTACCCTGGACTCTTACCCCTCTTAACCTCTCTTCAGGCCTCAGCTACAGTATCCTTCCTGGNGAGCCCTTGTTATGCTTTACTCCAGTTCTGGTCTGTCAGAACAGCCACGATAGTGCCTAGCACACACATGGTAATGCTGTGCCAACTTGTCGGCATTCTAGGCTAGACTGTAAATCGCATGAGGCCAGGGATTANGCCAGCTTCTCACTGCATCCCTAATGCTGCTTGGCAAAGTTTCTTAGTAAATTTCGTGGCTGGCTTTCAGTGAAGTTTAAGGTTGAGGCTGCCTCTGTGCCTCTGTGTCTCCTTCTTCGACGTGCTTTACCTTAAAGTCACTCTTGACCACTTCTCGTCTTCCCACTGACCTTGACACAGAATCCTGCTCTCTCAAACACTGTCCCGAGAGCAGGGCAGAGGAGACCCAGGTCCAGATGCTCTGAGCTCACTGATGTGGCCTTTCCCTAGGAGAAGGTGTAGATTTGCAGCTGTCTAAATNTTTGATATATTCCCCAGATTTCCAGGACTAGGAGTTTTCATGTCCCTGGATGTTGGACTGATGGTGTTAAATGGGCCTGGTAGAGTCGGGAGGTCTAGAGGTAGTGCAGAGCTCCATGGGGGGTGACCTGCAGGCTTCCCGGCCAGCAGGAGTTGAGCCAGAGCATTTCCCAG
This sequence comes from Neotoma lepida, assembly GCA_001675575.1. Classification (NCBI taxonomy): domain Eukaryota; kingdom Metazoa; phylum Chordata; class Mammalia; order Rodentia; family Cricetidae; genus Neotoma; species Neotoma lepida. The sequence goes on from LZPO01044060.1 coordinate 423,907, forward strand.
TAGACCTATAGAAGAAAGGGTAGGAGGAATGAGAGAGAGACCGGGAAAGTCTAGCTGGAGGCAGGGCCATTGGTGGAGGACCACAACCAGCTCTCAGAAGGGAGTGGAGGCCAGCAATTCAGGATCAAGGGGGTAAGCAGAATGGACAACCCACTTGCCCTGTGCTATCTGAGGAGATCCTGGTGGCTCTGAGGGGCCACTTGGGACAAACACATACCTCCCTNCTAAACCAGTTCCTTACAGGGAGTGATGTGTACTCTTCACATCTGTATCCTCTGGATTGAAGAATGAATCCCAAACTCTTTCAGCAGTCAGCCCTCAGCAGAAGGGTTCTGTCCCCTGGGTGCTTGCAACTGATGATACTTTGCTCCTGCTAATAAAAATAGATATCATTTGTGGAGCAATTCCATGTACCAGGCACTGTGCTAAACACTTCACATCCATCATTTCAAAGACTGTCAGATCCCCAAGAGCAGGAACAGGGCCTGTTTTGTCTCACTGTTACATCCCTAGGGCCTAACACAAGGCTGACACAGTAGATACCTAATGCATATTTATTGCCTAAACAAACAATCCTGCCTATTATCCATGTTTTATAGACAAGGAGCTGTGTCTAAGACAAGCTAAGTAACAGGTTACTCAGCCATCAGGACGGGAAGGCAGGCTTTAGGCCCAGGCCTGATTCCAAGGTCCATAGATTTAGCTATGCTCTGCGCTGTCTTGACTCTCGCTGTGTGGTCTGGTAAGCTGCGTTATTGACATCACCTGGGACATGCAGGCTCTCAGATCTATTGACTCTGCATCGACACAGCAACAAGGTGACTTAGATGTACATTAAAGTGTGAGAAGCGCTGACTCCCCAGCCATTCCACCCCCACAGGCTCCCAGGGAGTCTGTCCTTGGCAGCCAAGCAGCCTCAATGCCTCAATCAAACTGTACTTGATCATTGGGGCCTTTGTCCTTTGCCACAGACCGTTGAGTGTAATTGTAGTGCTGGCAGCTTTGACTTTGACCTTTAAAATGATTACATTTAAGGATCAAAAATGTATTT
>LZPO01044060.1:425142-444690 GCA_001675575.1 Neotoma lepida
GCATGTCTATCAGGTTTCTACCACCCCCCAGGCACATATTCCCAGGAATAGAAGCAGAGTTTTCTAGCTGGTGGTCTTGTCTATGAACTGGACCACCTCAATGTGAGATCCTGTGGGGGAGATGTCTAATCTCTCAAGAGGCCTGTTTTGATTCTCCCTTCTTCTGCATCCAATTACGGAAGGTGTGGGGTCTCAGCTCCACACTCTGTTTATTGTGAGCAGATTATTTAATTCAGTGATTATACTCAGGAACAATTCCCCCGATGATTTAAGAGGCTTTGCTTGCTTGTGTTTTACAGCTTATGGATTTTAGTCTTTCAAAACATTGTAAAGAACTGCTTGTCTAGCTAAAGAAGCTGAGAAAGTGGTTTATTTCACCCAAGTTCCCTTCAGCTTCCTCTGTCTCTGAACAGGTCCCCAGGCTATTGACCTCATTGTGTCACTGTGGCCATCACATCTCTAGTCTCTTGTTGGGGAATTCAAGTCCAGATCTGCTCCAGATGTGCTAGACTTCTANGTATGAGTTTACCTAAGTCACCTGTCGGCTACCTTCAGCACACAGAGGTTGTGTATCAGACGTGGTCCATTTTGTGTGGAGGAAGGTCAATAATTTTTGTAGACTCTTTTGAGGTCTCTGGTTGCTGAAAGACCTTAGTCTCACCTGCCTTGGAGCTTTCACAGTTGCCTGTCTCGCCGGATCTGAATTTACTTGGATTTATGTTCTCCACTAGACAGTGACCTATGTTTGAGTCAAGGAGACAACCAGTGGAGCTCACAACGGACATTCTGCTGTTCAGAGCATAAGGTCCTTCTGCAAAGAGCATAGCAAAGAGCTTCTTTGTGCCAACAAACTTGGACATCACTGTCATTTTGTGTATCGTTTGCAGATAGTGCATGATGCCTGCACTATTTTAAGACCTCTTAAAATGCTCAGGCCCCACCAGTTCTAGGAATCTGNAGCTCACAGTCCAACAAGATCATGANACAGTAGATAAGACCCTAGATAACAAGAAAAGCTGTGTCCTTGGAGATGATTAAGTCTCCACTCCCGGTTTCATTGGTGAGGACATTAGGCTTACAGAAGAGAAGTGACTGGCCCAAGGTGACACTGTCAGTACAGCAAGTGCCACAGTCTCTCTGTAGCCTCAGCTTTACAGACATTTCAAGAAGTGTTTGTGGAGCCAGAGAGCAGGCAGGCAAACAGCTGAGAAGGCCCAAGGAGGCTTTGGATCTGAAACTTGCTATATTTACCAACATAAAATAATAAAACCCTATCCTCTCTCCTTATGGGTATGTTTCTCTGTCTTTCTTCCCCCCAACCCTGTTTTCAACCNTGTTGATGTTGCAGTTTGAGCCTGAAAAGACAGAGGACTTTTCTTCTTGGGGGATAAGGCTAATGTGCATTGATTTGATTGCATTTGACCAAATCTCAAACAGTANTAAGGAAATTTCTCAACCCACCATTTAAGCATGCATGAATTCACTTGTCATTTATTTACTTATTACGATTTATTTATTTTTATTGTATATACATGGGTGTTTTGCCTGCATGTATGTTTTGTGCCACATGTAGGCAGTGCCCATGGAAGCCAGAAGAGGGCATTGGATCCCCGTGGAACTGGAATTCCAGACAGTTGTTGGCCACCATGTGGGTGCTAGGAATGGAACCTGGGTCCTNTGAAAGAGCATTCAGTGTTTGTGACCCCTGAGCCAGCCTTCCAGCCCACTGGCAATTATTCAGTGAGCAGTATTTATCTGTCAGCACTGAACTGGGCTGAGGAGTGAGGATCAGTATATGTAGGGATGACTCTGTTCTCTGGCTACCCACAGTCTAGGAGGCAAAGGCTATTCCTGCCTCACAGGTGGTGGAACCACCTGCCTCTNTTCTCCCAATGGCAAGTCTGGCAGGGTCTTCACTGAGCCAAAGCAGCCAGCATGGCTCCCCTCTATATAATCATCTTAGAGGTGGTGGGCACNAGGGCACTCACTGTTCCCAGTGCCAGCACTGGAAGGAATTTAGAAGCCACGCGCAGCCATCTATTTATTCACTTGTGTACATATGAAGTATGTAAATGTTTCAAGGCCCAAAGAAGCCAAGGAAATGACCCAAAGTTGTCAGTGTATCAGAAGCCCAAGTAGGACCATCACCTAGGTCTCNTGCTCATCTTGAGAACCACATCAGAAAGGGGAGGGATGGGCAGAATGGAAGAATGGAGAATGGGGCGGGGTGCAAGTTNGCNCTGGTTTGCTATGNAGTCAAGGAGAGGCTGCCTTGGATGGAAGGCTGAGGTTGCTGTCATGGAGAGGTCGGTCCTGAAACTGAGCCTAGGCCATGCCTGATGCCTGGTCTGATTTCTTGCAGAAAGGGAAAAGAAACATGGTTGATGACTTTATGGAGTGCTTCTGTGTCTCTCTCAGATATCACCAGGTATCCCCCCTCTGTGGGAAAATGGCTNCACATCCTGCCCTTGCTTAGAGAACCACCAGATCAAACAGTAACTGCTGCTGTTGTAGCGATCAAGCAGATGCCATCTGAGAAACATACTAAAGAGACCCAGGCACCAGACTCAGCTCGTGCCAGGGACACACAGCACAGTGTGTGTCCTTGAAGAGACATTGGGGAAACTGGGTCACAAAGGAGCCACTTGCCCGAGGTCATGCAAAGGGCCAGGGCTAGGTGGGATTAGAACCTGGGTCTTCCTGCCTAGAAAGGAGGGTCTGTCCTAATACCGTCCTCACTGTGGCTCTGCAGCCAGCTCTCTGAGGCCACACACACAGTCTGGGACCTCTAATCTTGTACTGGGTAAGCATATACTGTTTCCATAGCACCCCATGCTCANGACTTGGGGGGGTCAGCACCCCAGGGCTCTCTTTCCTCACAGGCAAAGGCATCAACCNCAGATCCAGGTGTCTTCTGACCAGGTGCTGACACAGGTGCATCCTTCTTGNTGAGTCCTGTGGTATCTTTAGGGCCACTGCAGTCTCTGCAGTCTCCAGGGATTTGTCNTTGAAGGTTTGTAGCTCCCTAATGCAAAAGGAGATGAGCAGGGAGAGCCCCAGGTTAACCCCAAATCAACAGGCTGGTTTTGCCATCGTGCAAAGAAGAGGAGAAACCAGCTGTGCTCTCAGGAGGATATCTGAGAGTCCAGGTTCCTTTGCCTGGACAGCTGAGAGGCACTTTTTGCCTGGTGGAGGAATATACTATCTGGTGAACATGAACATGTTCATGGCCATCACTGGGACCAGCACTAACCTGTGGAGTGTCAGCCTGCTAAGTTCCCACCAGAGTCAGGGATGGCACTGAGAAACACGAAATCACTTCATGAGGGAGATGAAAAATTTAGCTCTGTTTTCAGGTCTTTTAGTAATGTTTCCATTTGATTGAATGTGTATAAACATACACACATATATGCACACATATACATACTTTTAAAGAGCAAGCCTTGGGCTTGGAGTCTTTGGCAAGCCACAGTATCCAGTTAGATTTTAATGGCATTGTTTTATTGTATTTATTTTTACCTTTACTCCTATTTATGGCAGGTGAGACTGGTTTTCCATTTGCAACACTGACATAAACTTTCCATTTTAAAGACATTTACTCAAGTTAAAAAGAGTCTATTTAAAGAAAAACCCTAAATGAACAATAATACAGGTGCCATGCAGACATACCTACAAGGTACAGAAATGAGCAGAATTTGGGAAACGTGGGCCCAGGCAAGAATGGAACAAAAAAGTCATATATTCTCCGAATCAAAGACCATTGAATTTTAGAAGCCCGGGATTCTAGAACCCCAGGACACAAAAGCTTAGCACCATAAACCCTAAAATAAACCAAATAGCATGCGAGATACTATAAAACAGTCTCACACAAAGTGTTAGCATGTGGGGGAGAGAGCCTTGGCGCCATCTGTCAGTTCAATGCCCACATCTTGATGTGGAGAAACTGAGGCCCTAGGAGACTAAGAATAGAATGAATTAACACATGGAAAAGAGCCTGTGGAACGAACCATGTTCTTTCAATATTAGATAATTTGTAACGCTCCCCTGCCCCCAAGTCACAGAGTTTCCATCAGAGAATTNTGACTGAAATGAAGCTCCTTGACCTCGGTCTTTGTGACCGCCGCAGGTTCCCTCAGCTGTGACAAAGTTCTTGAAGCTCTTGTGTCCTGGGCCTGGCCATCACTGGGACCAGCACTAACCTNTGGAGTGTCAGCCTGCTAAGTTCCCACCAGAGATGGCTGCAGAGGGAGAAGAGGCCTTGCTTGGGGGTCCTGGGCAGAGGGACTGAGGGCTCATTTGTCTGCCATTCACTGAGCTTAGAGTCCTTTTTTGCAAAACCAGTATATGCCAGGAAGTTTCCAGGGGAAGCCAGTCTATGACTTGAACTCGGCTTTTTTGCAGGGGGGACCTCAGGTTCTCCTTCTGTGTAATGGTTAGACACATAAATAAACAAGTCTTTTTTTCTGCCGAGCGGAGCTACAGCTGATTTCCAGGGTCTCTTCTATAAAGACCGGAGTTGTTTCATCTCACTGGAGTCTTAGTCTCTGTCAGGACCATGAGACAAGACAAAGGCTTCAGAGCTGCCGATGTGAAGAAGGAAAACGTAGCACATCTTGTCGGCAAAACATCACCTAGCTCCTTCAGGAGCNAACTTCACTTGTCCATAGACCTGGAACATATGGCTATTCTTGGTCACAACAAATGGCCCAGAAAACTGGATCTCCAGGGCAGGCACCCAGCTGGGCCATGTGGCTATTCTGTTTCGGTTCTTCTACATATTCTGCTTTTAGAACTGCCCATCTATCCACAGGCNCAAACAGGGCCCCATATGGGGCTCAGCCCTCCTGACACTGTAGTGAGAGGAGATCTTCTGGTCAAAGGCAGGCTGGACCAGCAGTTGCCACTGCCCTCACTCCCCGTAGGCTCTTTCTCCTGATGATCATACTTGGACCTCATCAAGACCTAAAGGAGGCCCAAGGCCCCAGTGTCGCCCCCCTCTCATGGTCAGCATCTTGTCTGCCAGGCCCAAGTTTTACACTCACTTCTGCCGTGTGTGTACCCTCTCTCTCCCCCACTAACCATTTCATGTGGCTCTGGGAAGGGAAATACCATGGGCAGTTGCTTCTCTGTAGTTGCCAAGCCGAGGGGGGACAGCAGGCCTCTCATCCTGAGGTTGCCCGCAGCCTGTCTCCACGGCTGCCAAGGGCCCTCATCCTTCCGCCATGTGGATTCCTGCACAGGTTCCAGGTGGCCTGCAGACATGCTGACCCTTCCCTGCCCACCATCCCCTAGACAGGCGCCTGAGGAGGAGGAAAGAAAGGACCATTTTTCCTCCGCCAGGCCTCTAAAGCATCTCANCCATTCTCTCCACATTAATCATGGAAAAGACAGCATTCCCTGGCCAGGGAGGGAAAAAGCACCCTTTTCATCTGCCCCGCTACACAGTCCCAAAACACAAGCTCAGCCCCCACCAAGCTCTGATCTTACCAGTTATCCCACCATCTCAGACCCTTATAGATGCTACTCTTTTTGCCCATAACCCTCAGGGACTAAGGACTAAGTTGATGCCACTTCCCTGAGAAAATGGCCCATGGCCTGTCTTGCTCCCCGTGCTTCATGGAGGACAGTTAATGGCTCCTTGGCACAGTACCCAACTTCCCACCCACCCTACCTGGCATCACCCTGGACTGGACTAAAACTGTTAAGTATTTCCTCATTAAAGCCCTGGCAGCTGGGTGCAGGCGTGCAAGCCAACATCAATAGTTCCCACCGCCCAGGAATGTTTGGACAGATTTCTGCTGTTACGAGTTATGAAGTTGAAAGATTTTTATGGCAGGGGACCATGTTGGTGTTAGGGAGCCCATTTCTCCAGGGGCTCAAGGCTGCCTTAAGATCCTGGCAGCAGGAAGTGGAAAGGAAAGGCCCAGAAAGAGAAGCTGGAGGCCAAAGAAGCAAGACTAATCAAGTTCAGCCCAATTGCTTGGTCTGCTGTGTTAGGGAGTGAGCTGTGCAAGGCAAGGGATACCAAGGGGGCAGTTGAGATCCAGGTGAGAAAACATAAACTTCCCAGACAGTAACACAAAATTCAGAGAACCCTTTAAAGTCAAAGGAACAGTTTTTGATCTCTGTTGTTTTCTGTTTCCCAAGCTGACAAGCTCCGAGCAAGATCAAGGGCTCTGGAGCAGGCAGGCTTCAGGGAACGGAGACTGTGTCTAAATTATGCAAAATATGGCATCTGTGCTTCACTGTGCAGAAGGCCCCTAAGTCGCAGGCAAGTTTGGAGGCATTTGTGCCCAGCAGTACTGAAACTATCTGTGTGAAACTCTCTGTGTATTGATAGGCAAACTGAGGTCCGTTCATTCACTCACTCATGTTCTCATTCATCAAACAGACATTGACTGTCTATGAAATAAGGGTCTTCTGGGGAGTTAGACATAAGGCTCCATTGCACAGTGCTGATGGCTATGGGGCTGGGGAGTAAGCATGGCAATGAGTAAACCAATGAGGAACCAAGCTGATGGCAAGGTGTTTTGGGCAGGTACTGGCATTGGCTGGTGGGCAGAGGCTGTGGCTGAGGAGAGTGTGACATTTCGAAATTCAAGAAGGCAGCCAGTAGAGGGTTGAGGGCAGAAAGTTCTCCATAAAGGCTCAGCCAGTGCAAAGACCCCAGAGGGAGCAAGCTTGGGGGCCAGGCAGGGAGACCAGAATGGCAGATGGAGTATGAACGAGATGTAGAGACAGGATCAGGAAAGGCCAACAGAGTAAATCATATCTGGCCATGGGGAAGGAACGGAGGCTCTAGTCTGGGTCAGCTGGGAGCAAGGGAGAGTGTGCTGCAGACGTTGCAGATGTAAGAGGTCCTGAGAGGACCAGATAGGGCTCACTAGAGCATCTCTTCCCATGCTANTGAACTGCATCTTTCCTGCCTGTGTACCTTCACCCCATCTCAGTTATTTGTCAGAACACACGAAAGGATTGGTGTGAATTGTGGATAGAGCGACCTCCTCGGCTGTGGCATTGATGGGGTTATAGACTGATTGCAGTGTATAACAGGACTTTATGAGGTGTCAGGCCCAGAGGTGGAAGGGCCTGCCCAAGGTCATAAGAGCACATATAGTCAAGGCGAAGCGGGAGCATTCTCAGCTTTTCTCCAGGCTGTTGTCTTCTGGCTGGTTGACATGATCTGATTGCTCATCACATGCTATGACCTTAACCAAAGCCTGCCTGGAACACCAANCAGGGTGAGCAGGAGCACAGAGCAGAGGAGATGACAAGCAAAGAACCAAGTGGCCTTGTTATGGAAACCAGGAGCATGGCCAGCAGTCCCTTCAGTTGCTCACTATCAGACAGATATCAACGAATACCTACTTTTCTATTTTAGAGAAATCTGAACTTGGCTGGGCATAGTGGCCTATGTCTATAATTCCAGCACTTGGGAGGCTGAGGCAGGGAGATTGTTATGAGTTAGAAGACCATCCTGGGCTACAGAGTAAGACTCTGTCTCAGAGAGAGAGGTGTGGTGATGGGGACACCATTATTTATATTCAAAATTGTTCTATAGAGAAGTAGAAAACAATCCACTGATGCCTCACCCTTCCCAACTTAGTCATTGATAAGCGTTTGGTGTAGCACAGTTGTAACAGACCAAACATGAGCATAGGTGTAGCTTTCACTAAAGCCATTGTTTCAGGTTTGGCTTTCTCTCTAAGGAGAAACAAAGACAGATAAAGGGAGGAGTTGACCTCCAGGCTAGCAGTGGGTCTAAGTCCTGAGTAAGAGACCGAGCAGTTGCATGGGACCCCCTGCTTAGCAAGGTTTAAATTTCTTCATAATTTGTGAACAAGCGTGTGCTTTCCCTTTGCACTGGGCCTGTAAATTATGTAACTGGCCTTCCCAGTAGCATGTGTAAGAACTGTGAGATCTTGCATGTGACTTTAATCTCTCTGGGCCTCAGTTTCTTGGGGTGTCAGATGAGGTAACGAGAGCATGTTCCTTGCAGGGTCATAGGGACAAGGAGATGAGATGGGCATGTGTCCNCTTGGGTCACTGCTGCATCTTCCTCCCCTGCTTGGCTTTCTCCTCTTCAACAAGCTCTCCTTCATTCTGGTTAGACGAGCTCCCGGTACTCACTTCCCCATACCTTCCCCTGCACTCTGGCGTGTTTACAAGACCCTGCATCCACTTCAGCATGTGATACAGAGGCCTACCTCTGCCTTCTGTACTGTGACCCCAGTGAAATTTCACAGGCCAGACACATTCCAAAAAAGCCTTAAGAAAAGTCAAGAGCCGAGAGACTGAGATCAGAATGATCACTGCTGTCTTTGGGTGAAGACACTTTTTCAAAGTTCTTGTAGAGGGCTGGGAGGTGGTTCAGTGGATAAAGTACTTGCTTCACAATCTTAAGTACCTGAGCTCAGGTCTTCAGCGCTTACAAAAGAGCTGAGTACAGCAGCGCATTGCTGTACTCGAGACACTGGGGACAAGAGGACCTGTGGGGCTTACCGACCTGCTAATCTAGCTGAATCAATGTGTTCCAGGTCCAGTGAGAAACCATGTTAAATAAACAAGGAGGAGAATGATTGAGGAAGGAACTCAGTGTCAACCCCTGGCCCATACACGCACACAGAGCTATGACAACTGGGCAAGATGCATGCCTGTCAGCCTAGCACCTGGAGGACAGATCAGGAGTTCAAAGCTAGCTTTAACTACATAGCGAGTTTGAGGCCAGCTTGGGCTACATGAGACCCTACCACAAATAAGCAACCACCCCCCCAACCTCAAAATACTCCTGTTAGCTAGGAAGAGTGATATATGCAGATAATCTCAATCATTCAGGAGACTGGGGCAGGAGGATCATTTGAGTTCAGGAGTTCAAGACCAGACCGGACAACATGGCAAGATCCAACCTCTGAATAAACAAACATGTGGACAGCTGTTGTTCCGTAGCATCATAATTTCCTCAGCTGGCCAGGAGGGCAGAGTCCTTTAACCATTTAACCAGATGAGGGGAGCCATGCGAAACATCGCTGTTCCTGTTGTCTGGGTTTGAGTGGCCAGCACATGCACAGCCTAAGGAAACCCTGCTCAGCTTCCTGCCCTGGTAGGAATTTTTCCCTCAACAGCTGTGATTTTTCAGGGTGTTTTTGTTTTGTTTTGTTTTAACTTTAGATTTCACCATGAAAGAACAGCAGTATCCATGGGTTCCAAATAAAAATAAAAACTTATTAAGCCTTACAAAACTTCCATGTTCCAACCAACATGTGGCATGCTTCTCGATGTTTGTAATGCTGCCCTGTCCCTCTCGGAGGACTTCAAAGGCTGTTTCTTTGCTGAAATAAACATGGACTGGATGAAGGAGAGAGAAGTGGGGGCCGTGGAGTGGAAAATAAAATCACATTTGCTTCTAAAAGGATCTGGGCCAGTTACTGTACAAATGGCTTTGAGGATAACGGCTGAGATTGTATATTGGAGGTGTTGACTGGTCCCTGCACCCCTATGTGTTCCAGGGCTGGCATCTGGATGGTGTGTGTACAGGTCTGTGTTGTTGAGTAGGAAAGGCTGTGTCCATATGGCTGAGCTGGCCCAGGGACTGCAGCTTGGTCACAAAGCAGCTGTGTAGACAAGGTTTTCTCTGATGCCTCAGTCTCTTTACCTGTAAAGTAGGGAGAATAGTTGGCGAGGAGTAAACCTGTCAGTACAGGCTCAATTACTCAGAACAGCAGCTGATACATACACAAGCCGTGCAGTAGTCATTTATGAAAACACGTGAAGGACAGCACCCCCACCCCCATCAAATTCCCTTCCCCAAGGTCTCACCAAACTAGACAAGTTCTATATTCTGGTCTTTTATTTGAGAAAATATTCGCTGGAAAGAAAGGAGGCCCTTGGTCCAGGCAAGGCCCTCAGCAGTAAGGAGCAGATGGGCTCTGTGTGGCCTGCTCCTCAGGATAGAAGATGTGGGTGAAGAGTTACAGTGTCTTAGTTAGCGTTTCTGATGCTGTGATAAAACATCATGACCAAATGCAACTCGGGGAGAAAAAGGGTTATTTCGTTTCTGATGCTGTGATAAAACATCATGACCAAATGCAACTCGGGGAGAAAAAGGGTTATTTCATTTTACACTTACAGGTAACAATCCGTCACCGAGGGAGGTCAGGGCAGGAAGCTGGAGGCAGGAACTGAAGCAGAGGCCATGGAGAAACGCTGCTTACTGACTTGCTCAGCCTGTTTTCTTATAGCACCCTGGGCTACCAGCCCCGGAGTGGCACCATCCACAGTGAGCTGGGTCCTCCCACGACAATTGTCAGTCAAGAAAATGCGCCACAGGCTTGCCTACAGGCCAATCTGGTATGGAAATTTTCTCAACGGAGGCTCCCTCCTTTCACATGACTCTAGCTTGTGTCAAGTTGACACAAACTAGCCAGCACACGCAGAAAGCTCCACACCCGCCTCCTCCAGCTTGGAGCTCCTGATTAGCCTCTAATTAAATAAGTATCCCAGGCCTCTATGTGTAAAATGGGAAAGAAGAAGGAGTCTTCAGTAGGAATATGATNTGTACTAAGTAAAATCTTCCTGAAAATGGCCACCTTACATGTCCTGCAACACTTCCTGGTAGGGTCATGCCAAGGGCTCAAGCTGAAGGAAAAGATGAGTGAGAAGAAAGTGGCCAGGGTGAGGCAAGGGTGGTCCTGGGGTTGTTGGGGGNAAGCTTCAGAGTCTGGGAGTTGGGGCAGAGCAGAGGTCAGGAGGGACTCTAGAGCTGATCCCACTGTTGAGGGAGGAGGGAAGGGGTTCCCTAGGGAGGGGCCAGGCAGCCAGGAATCAGCAGCAAGGGACAACTCCCAGAACAAATCTGTGCAGACAAGCACAGACAATGTGCAGATATGAGGTGGGTCTTGCTTTAGTCGTTGTGGTCCATTGGCAGCTGGCAAAGGAGCATTTTTGTGGAAACAGGCAGAGAAGGCCAGACTCAGGGGGTTCAGCCCTATTCCTGGACTGCCATGGTCCTCACCGAAACAACTCAGGACCCACTTCACTCCCTAGGAGTGGTGCTCCCCAGCTCCTCCCTGCCCTACTTATCCTGATCTTCATTTGCTGGCTGCTGNCTGCAGAGCTGGCTTACTATGTGTGTTGCCTGTTAACTCCAGCCTTCCTCAGAAGATGTAACATCTGGGGAAGAAGCCTGGGGCATCAGGGTCATACACATAGCCGCTGGGCACAGCACCATGCCTCAGCAGAACTGGCTGCAACAATGATTGTACAGATTGATACAAGCAGAATAGACCTCAGTGGTGATGGTGAACGTGAGAAAAAAGATGTCTTTAGTGACCACAGACTCAATTCATGCATGTTGACACAGGAAGCCAGGCATAGTGGCACATGTGTGTAATCTGTGAACTCAGGAGGTAGAGGCTGAAAAATCAGGAGTTCAAGGTCATCCTTGATATATAGCAAGTTTGAGGTCAATCTGGGCTATATGAGACTCCGTCTCAAAAGCAAAAATAAATGTAAATAAGCAAAATGTAGAAGACACACATCAAAAACCAAGCCAAACAAAATACACCAAGAACTTGATAAGTGCTCATACCTCAGGCACAGAGACAGGATCATGAAAAAGGCGGAGAAGGCACCTGACTTCATGGGTTTGTGTTCTACCGGGGGGAGCCTGGGAAAAAGATAAACTACAAATGCTTGTTTATCATGGATATTCGGAGGAAGGAAAGCACCAGGGCTGTATATCCACACATGGTGTGAGGTGGGTGGAAAGGGATGGCCTTGCTGAGGGCGGAGGACCTGAGTAGGCTGTGAAATTCATCCTGTGGACTCTGAGAGCCATGCTCTTGCTAGAGANCAGTGTGCACTTGGGTCAGCTGGGAACCTTGACTAGGGTAGGGCGAGGGTAACCTTGATACGTTCCAAAGGAGTTGGCTGTGGAGAAGTAAGTTAGAAGGACTTGCATCCCAGCCAGGCTCTGCTGTAGATTAGAAGCACAGAGTCTGGGGAGGGAGGAAATTGCCCCAGCTTGTTAAAAGGCAGAGCAGGAGACAGACCCAGGGTCCTGGCACTTGTTCAGCTCCTGTCACTAGTCCTGTCTAGTCACGAGCCAGAANTATTCTAAAAGGCAGCCCCTCAGAGAGATTATCCAGGCTGAAGGCCCCTTGCTATGCAAAGTGGGGGCATGGCAGGCACTGAAGATCAGTGATTCAGNGATGCTGGCTAATGCATACAGGTCGACCAGGGATGGGAAGTGAGATAGTAGCCCTGAGGTACTACTGCTGTCTGACTCCTTGGGGACAACACTTGCTTTCCTACCAAATCAAGATTGATGAAGACTTAACCAAGCTTCCCGAGTGTCAGCCACACACTGAATTAACACTCTGCTTCTAAGTTTCATCTTTGTAGGCTAGGGAGACGGCTCAGTGGGTAAAGTGTTCGCTGTGTAACCATAAATAGCAGAGCTCAGATCTTCGGCACCCATTTCAAAGCTATGAGCTGCGTGCATCTGTAACCCCAGTGCCGGTGGGGGTTTGGAGGGGGGATAGGATGGACAGGTGAATCCCTGGAGTGTTGGCCAACCAANTTAGCTGAACTGATGAACTGCAGGTTCAGTGAGACACCCTGTCGCAAAAAATAAGGTGGAGAGTGGTTGAGGAAGACATCCTATGTCAACTCTGCCCTCCACACACATGTGTACATACTTTCATGAACACATGTGCACACACACACACACACACATCAAAAAATAAACTCATCCTTGCAATAACCACATGGAGTGGCAACCACTCTGCCACTTTACAGAAGAGGAAACTTATACTTGGGGTACTAAGCAACCCCATTAAGGAAGGGAAGGAGAAGGGGTGAGTTTATAGAGAAAGTCAGGCCCAGCTGGGAGGGCTGAGGGTACAGTCTGGGTGACTTTAAGTCGTATAGCTGTGCAGAGCAAGACCACATGTGCAGTGACTCAGCCCATCTTTCTAAGAAGCATGAGGGATGGGCGGCTGGACTGCTGGCAAGAGTCCTTAGCTGTGTCTGGCCTTCCACTGCAAAGCCTCTTCCCTGGCTCACATGGGTCTCCTAGGAATATAGCTGCTGTTAAAGTGTGTGTGTGTGTGTGTGTGTGTGGGTGTGTGCACACTCTCTTCTCATTTTATCAGTAGAAGGACTAAGGCTTAGAAGGGGAGTCCCCATGACCATGTGGGAGCTGAAGGTTGAGTCCTGGTGGCCTCATTCCTGCCTTCTCCCTCCCATTTCTGAAGCTTCCGTGGAGAAAGTCTGAAGTCAGTGGTCTATGTCTTCTGACTCCTGGGTTTATGGCTTACATTTAGTGTCCTGTTGCAAGAATTTCTCCCTGGGGAGATGTAAACAGCATCTATCCCCTCCTCATAAGGTCCAAACAAAAACCAATGTAAGATTCTACCAAAATTCACCCTGAGGAACTAAGGAGTTTGCTGGGCTTACTTACATGAGTGAGGATTGCTTACTGGAGCATGGAGAACCCCAAAGCAGCTGCACTGAATAGTCTTGACCCAGGATAGGTGATGGCTTTCCCATAGATGGAGTTCTCCTTGGTAAATCTTGCCTAGCCTACATATTTTTGAACCTCCAGATGCCCCAAGGCCATATATAACTAGGACAGAATTGCATGAAAATGACTANGAGGAACGGATGGAATTTCAGATAAGGGTTCTTCTCTGAGGGAAAGACAGGTCCATTGGTGAGGGTCTCTTGCAAGTAGGCACAGCTGGTCTGACAGAGATGGTGGCTGTTTTGCTTTGAGGATTTCATCCTGTACATCTCTCTCCCAAACATATGTGTTGTAGTGCCAACTCTAGCAGTGTCTGTAAACCTAAGATAATCTGGAAATGATGGAGTCTGGCCTTTGAAATGAAGATACTGTTGTATTGGTGGCTGCAGGGGCTAATCCAGCATGACTAGTGTGATTATTGTTTTTACAGAAGAGTAAAACTGTGGGGTTAGGACACGGTCACACCGGAAGGATGCCATACCACAGCAGAGGCAGAGGCAGACAGAGGAGAGGCTGAAAGAACACCTTCCTTTTGTTTTGAGACACCCCATTTATAGACCCTTGTGATGGCAGCCACTAGTACACCTGTGTGAAGGTTAATAACTCGACTGACAACCTGACAGGATCTAGACTCCCCTAAGAGACAAACGGGCGTGTCTACAAGGGAGTTTCTAGACTGGGATAATTGAGCTGGGAAGAGCTACCTCAAATGTGGACAACATTGTTCCATGAGCTGGCTTCAGGATGAATAAAGGAGAAAGGGCTGAGGGCCAGCACTAGCTGATCTGTTTCCTGACTATGGATGTGATGTGATTGGCTGCTCCAAGCTTCTACCGCCATCACTTTCCTGAAGACCATAACTTCAAACTATGAGCCAAAACAAACCCTTNCTTCTGCTGACTATTTTGTATGAAAAGAGTAACTAATANAGCCCGGCACCTGNTACCTGGCATCTGGCACTGGCTTTTCCAACGGATAACTAATGTGAACAGCCAGGTNTTAGGGAGAAGGTCACAGGCCATGATGCAGGGACGTCAAGAGATTCCCACCCCCAGGCAAAACCAAGACCCAGACTCCTCATTCCTTATTTAGTCCCACTGTGTGCAAGGCCCCGACTAGCAACATGTACAGTGGGAGGCAGGCGATCAGGACAGTGAAGACACTGCTCTGCCCACACCAGATGATGGCCACACTGTGTAACTTGTGCAGAGAGGAAGTAGAAAGTGCTGATATTTGGGAAGGGGCCATGGAAGGCCTCATGGAAATATGAACAGAGCTCTGAAAGATGGGCAGGGCTTCACTAAGCAAAGATAACTCGGATGGTTAAATGTGTGATACCTCACTGCATGCTTTCTGTTTGCTGCTGGCTGTATCCTTGCCATAGCTTTGTGTGCAACAGAATCGCACTTCAGCTTCCATTGTACCCCTGAGGAAACAAGCCCAGAGAGGTTAAGGACCAGCCCCAGAGAACAGAGCTGGTTAAGGCTCTGATGCCAGTACAGGAAGTCTTCTCATTATAACCCTGGGTCTGGCAGAGAGGGAAGTGTGTGTGGTTCCTGGCAGGTGGGAGCGCAGAAGCAGAACCCCAGGAGAGGAGTATCAAGGGCATTTGGGGGAGGTGGGTAGTTTTCCAAGGCAGTGGGTTTGGGGGAAGGAGACAAAGGAGAAGCGAGCATTCTCCAAGGAGCCGGAAGACTCTGCTGCAGTCTTGGCTTGGCGGGTGTTTCGTGTTCTAGCACAGTACGGTAATTAAGACTGTGGGCTGTGCTGAGGGGGGCTGTGTCTTCAGTGTGATTCTGGATGGCATGCTGCATTCAGCAGAAGAGCTTCCATTATGCTGCAGTAAATAAGCATCTGAACTTCTTAACGGCCCTAACATCCAGGCTTAGGCCTCTCTGGGCTTACATAACCAGCGCGGCTCAGCTGAGGGCTCTCTCTCCTCTGCACTGGCCTCACCGGGACCCAGTGCCTGGGAAGGAAAGGGCTGGACATTCTACATTATGAATTACATGTTCCAACCCAGAATCAATGTGCAGTTGAGGAAGGGCTGGAACTTATCATATGACCTTACCAGTGAGGAAAAAAGCCAGAGATGATGTCTTTCCAGGAGCCACTGAGTCAGAGAGCCAGAAGAGTCCATTGAATAGCACAAGTGTCCACGTGGCTCAGCAACAGTAACCAAGAAGCATGCAGTAAAACTTCATCTTACCCCAGATGAATTTTCACAGGACTTAGTTCATCACTCCTGGGCCGCCAAGTTCCTCTCACACCCGTGCATGTGTGGATACATACATATGGAGACTGGAGCTCCTCAGGCGACAGCCGCTTTGTGTTTTGAGACAGGGTCTCTCACTGACTGGCCTGGAGGTCACTATGTGAAGCTAAGCTGGCCATCTCTCTTTCCCCAGTGCTGGGATCACAATCAGATTCCTTGTACTTACAAAGCAAACAGTCTCCCCGGATTCCATTTGTCTCTCTCTCTGCAGTAGTGAGAGAACAGCTCACAACTTAGTTCTCAGGATACCAGCAGCTGCTAGCCAGTAGTTATCAGCATAATTAGGTTCTTGTTTTTACTGTCAAGCTTCATCTGCTAAGGAGTTGTGTTCACAATAATAATAAGTAATTTCTTTTGACCAAGGGGATTTAATGTAGTCAGGCAGTTGTAGTGGGTGGGTGGTTGTGCCATGCCCTGAAGCACCGACCCTAGTGAGGCAGCAGGTAGCTGCTAGGGACCCGCCCCTTGGGCGTGGATTCCAGGGACCCTTAAGACCTGGGATGAATGTACNTGCGNTCTCCTCTTCTCTTCACTACCTTGTGGTCTTAGATGCTGGTGCCGGTCGAGGCAGAGCTCTCCTGAGAACTGTGTTGGACCATGCCCCACCCCTCCAGGATTCTGAGACCAACTCCTTTATTTAACCCCTGAATAAATTCCTTTGATCATGAAATAAACTCGGTGGATTTATCCCATTAGGCAATGGTGTCACACACCTTTAATCCCAGCACTTGGGAGGCAGAGGCNNGTGGATCTCTGAGTTGGAGCCCAGCCCGGTCTACAGAGTGAGTTTCAGGACAGCCAAGGTTACCTAGAGAAATCCTGTCTCAAAAACTCAAATACAAACAAATAAACAAGTAAAAATAAAATGGGCTTTAGTTAGAAGGCTTAAATCCTGACTTCTGGTCTTGGTCATATAATTGAAACTCTTGAATTCTCAATTTTCTGTTTGTAAAAATGTCAGTCACTGGAGTAACCGTANTACAGGGTNGTTGGGAAATGCTGGTTGACCTTTTANCAGATGGCTTGACCCATTAAATTCTCAGGTGGGAGGACCNACCCCTCCCTGGCCTCAGTCTCTCTGGCTCTGAAGTGGGTTCATGGGATGATCTATGGTAGCCTTAGTCATAGACACAGTAGATTCAGACCCTTGAAGTCTGAGATAGTTGGACTCCATAGGCAGAAAGAGGGTCCCAGAGAATCTGGGGATCCCTCCCTCCCCTGCCCCGTGATTCCCTGCAGGTGCTGTGCTGGGCTTTGGCTCTCAGCTGTGTTTGCTCTGTCTAGCAAAAGCCTTAATCACAAACAGGAGAAAGNGGGTAACTCCTGAAAGCCTTATCCTAGAGGTCTAGAAAGAAAAGGCTTCTTGTGTCCAGGTAGGGTGAGCTATGCATTCCTCAGGTCTATCTGCTTGACAGATTGGCTCTTGGCTAGCAGCTGAGGGCCCTTATGAAACAGTGAGGCACAGGGCAGCCTTGGCATGGTCTCTGTTGCTCATAAGGCCCTCCTGGGGCTGTGAGAACTGGGGGACACAGCAGCCTGCACAGGACATGGCTCCATCTTGGGAGGTAGCTAAGCCCCGCCCAGCTTAGTTCTGCTTCCAGTGTTCAGGGCCTTGCTCTGGCACTTCAAGCTACAGAGGCGTGGACTTACATTTAGGAAGAAGAACAAGCATTTTGCCCTTGCTCTCCTTGCCCTTATTCCTCTCACACTGGCCCCTGACCCTCTAGAGCAGTGGTTCTCAACCTTCCTAATGCTACGACTCTTTAATACAGTTCCTCTTGCTGTGGTGACCCCCAAGCATGAAATTATTTTCCTTGCTACTTCATAACTGTAATTTCAACACTGTTTTTGCCTCCCAGTCACAGTTACTGGAAACTTTCGCCTGGTACACCCTCACAGAGNNCATGCAAGGTTAACAACAAACGTCCAGACAGCAGAGGTGGCTGGGGTCTCAGAGTTATGGAATCCTTATGACCTCANCGATCAGCTCCCAAGCCTTCAGGCCATGACCTCAATCCACTCATCAGGCTAGCACTTTCAANTCAGCTAGCTAGAGGACACTCCAGGCTTGCCAAGACTTACAGGAAGAGCCTGTGGCTGAACTGTAGAGCTCCCGGCTACCAGGAATGCTGCTGACTAACNCTGTAGGCCCTCTGTGACTCAGAGGCTGCATAGGCTCAGTCCTCTGGAAGGAGCAGGTGAGGGTCTCAGTCCAGCACTAGACATGCCCAATGGACTATACACATCAGCAGTCAATATTGCCTAACTCAGAGACAGCAGGAACTTCTTCCTCTCCAGGCCTTCATTTCTCTGNGTGTGCANAGGACACATGTACACGCAGAAGATGAGCCCTNGAGTGCTGGTATCCTTGATTAAGGTAATAGAATTGGTGAGAGACAGGNGAGGCAGAGCCTCAAAAACCAGAATCAAGTCTGGACTTTGTGGGTGCCAAATCTCTGGGTTGAGATTCGCAGGTTCTAGTCCCATGCCTGACACTCATTTACTGTGAGAACTTTTGCCTGGGTGGGATGAGCTGCGCATTCCTTGGGTNCATCTGCTTGACAGATTGGCTCCTAGCATTCAGCTGAGGGCCCTTNAGAAACAGTGAGGCACAGGGCAGCCTTGGTGTGGTTTTTGTTGTTCATAAGGCCCTCCTGGGGCTGTGAGGACTGGGGGACACAGCAGCCTGTGCAGAATTGTGATATGATGCCATTGTTAGCGCACCTCCCCCAACCCCATTCCTGCATCTATGAAGGCCAGCTTCTAGTGGACAGGATGCCCTGTCACCACCTGGACTCTCGCTACGTTCTATTCTCTACTGAGCAGGCCCTGGCCCCCATCCCTGTCTCCTGGTTCTTCAAGGGCCTGTGCAATGCCACACATCACTTTCAAGCCTTTCTGAAGCTTCCGTTCAGAATTCATCTCCCACAGATATTAAAATGATGGCAAGAATCTACAGCTGATGACATAAGAAATGTCTGAAATACATTGCAAAAAAAATCAGGAGACAGAATAAAATGCATTTCTCTCCATATATACCTCTCTATAAGTAGAAACACATAGGGAACAAAGTCTAGTGGGATATGTATATATACATGCATGTTAATTATGATAATCTCTGAGTCATGAAAATCATGTTGTCTTTACTTTTTTGAGGTTTTAAAATTTNCTTGCAACAGNAATGATGNTTCTATAAACAAATAATTGAGCTTCTTTTCAATGAAAAACTTTACCTGTCCTTCTCTGACACTGAGATCTAAGTTGGTCTCGTTGCCTCTAAATTGTTGCCCGTGTTTAGTTAGATTAAGTCCTTCCTTCTCTTTTCGTGGCTGTGACAAAACACCAGAGGACACTGACTTAAAGAATGACAGATGTGTCTTAGCTCAGAGTTTCAAAGGTCTCAGTCCGTGGTCACCTGACTCTATTGCTCCTGGGCCTCAGTGTTAGAATTCCTAGCCACACCCCCAGCTACATGACCACGCATGTGCTGTCCAGTAGCCAGGCAAGATGCTTAGTCATCCTAGGGCCTTATGTCCTACATAATCCCTGCGCTGCGTGATCACGTAATAAAAGCGCATGCGTGGCGTAGCTAGGTAAGCCCATATGTTCATGTGTGTATGTGGGGGGGATATAAAGCGGGTTCCATCTATTCCTTCTCTCTCTTCCTGCATGTTCATTCCATAGGCCTATGCATGTCCCTTCTATTCCTTTCCCTTAATAAACTCTTATAGTGGGTTTTGTTGTGCCT
>LZPO01044060.1:508703-532842 GCA_001675575.1 Neotoma lepida
ACACACACCACACACCACACATACACACACATAACTTAGCCAGAGTTAGGACCAAATTGCTATCATTTCATGAGCAGCCCTTGAGCCGGATATGGGGTATGGGCAGTGGATAAGCTCTTAAAGGCCACCAGCAAGTGGTAGGTAATGGCTATAGGGAAGGTTGGGACCCACAGAGAAAGGAGCTCTGTGATTGATTACTGTTGTCTACCTGAGGCTCTGGATGGGGAGTAGAAGGCAGGTGTGCTATATACCTGTCTGGTCCAGTCTGGTGCATAGGCCTCATCAGCTCACCAAGCCCCCTGGGTTTGCACAGTACAACCCCAGCTTTGGGGCAGGGCTGTGTTCTCCAGCTCCAGGGCTGTCCTCGTCCCCTCTCCTGCAGGGTCTTGCTCCAGGCTACTCACGTGCCAACCTCTGTGTGTGTGTCTGCCTGTCTGTGTGTCTGGGGAGCAGGGTTCGCAGGGACACCTGGATACCTCTCCCCAGAAGTGCTGCGGAAGGACCCGTACGGGAAGCCTGTGGACCTGTGGGCCTGTGGTAAGTCCATCCGGAGGCCTAATTGTCACCCCAGCCTGTAGGTCCCTCTCTACTTTCCATCACTCTCCTGCTTCATCTCTCCTCTCCTGCTCCTCTCCCCAGGGGTCATCCTGTACATCTTGCTGGTTGGGTACCCCCCATTCTGGGACGAGGACCAGCACCGCCTGTACCAGCAGATCAAAGCTGGTGCCTATGATGTGAGTGTTGCTCCACTTTCCAGCTGATGGTGGGAAGCAATGGCCTAGGAGGTCAGAGATCTGGGGACACACCACTACTCTCTACTACTGCAGGGTTGCTCCAAGACTGACCTTCAGAGTCAGGCTGTGACCACATGGTGCCTCGTGATTGAGGGTCTAAAAGTCATAGAATTTATTCCATGGAGCACTAGATGGTAGAGGCAAGGAACAGGCCCCAAGCATTTTGATTTATTTATTTATAATTAATGAATTAATTTAAAAAAGATAATGTCTCATGAGACCAGGGTAGTCTGAGAGTCACTATGTAGCCAAGGCCTCCTTATTCTCCTGCCCCTATCTCCCAAGTGCTGGGATGGCCATTGTCTCCCATCATACCTGACTCTGAGACATGCTTTTTTTTTTCTCTTCCATTAAAATAACTGAGCATTCTGTCTCATTCTTCTGAATATTTTCCATGTATTATCACATGGAACCATCACCCCAATCTAAGACATAGTCATAATCTATTACCCTTCGTTATACACTTAGAGAGGTTGAAGACAAAGAGACTTAGTGACTGGGACTTGAGTGTAGCAGTAGAGTCTGGTGCCCACGCTTCTAAGTACCTTGTGGATGTCTGAGTGGTCGGGCATGAGAACCCTTGCCTGCTCCCCTGCCAGTCAGGGGCTGGAGGATTGCAGGGGTGGCCTGGGGCAGGCTAGGCAAACCTGGCCCCTCTGCCCCTTCCAGTTCCCATCGCCAGAATGGGACACCGTCACCCCCGAAGCCAAGGATCTCATCAATAAGATGCTGACCATCAACCCNTCCAAACGCATCACGGCTGCNGAGGCTCTCAAGCACCCCTGGATCTCGGTGAGCCTTTTTCGGNCCGGCCCANNCANGAGGCCTGGTCCCTCAGGGTCTTGTGCTTTGCCCCACAGCCCCAGTGTGGGGTTGAGGGGGCCTTATCCAAGAATCTTTGGCTCTCGTGAGTCTCAGGGGCAATATAGAAATGAGGGATATTCTGGGTTGGCATCATGTTGGGGGGGTGTCACTGGCATTGGCTGACTGGTGCCAGGATCCTAACCATCCCACACCATGTGGCAGGATGAAGGATTAGCCTCCTTAAGTTATTGTCGTTTCTGCTCAAATGCCGTTGGATTGGTCTGTCCCCCCACAGGCCTTCCCCTCACACAGTTCTTACCCTCTCTCCAGCACCGCTCCACTGTGGCCTCCTGCATGCACAGACAGGAGACCGTGGACTGCCTGAAGAAGTTCAATGCCAGGAGGAAACTGAAGGTAACNGGTCCTTATCCTTGGCATCCCTGGACTCACTAGTTCTTTCCTTCACCAGTTTCACGTGTGTTTACTGGACATTCTTGCATGCTGGCCACCAAGGGTTTGGGGGAGTGACAGCAAACTGACCCCATGTCACCCTGTCTGCACTCTGGTTGAGAGGTCAGACAAGCAGGACTCTGCTGGGGCATGGTGAGTACTGTGCCTGACGGTGGGTAACATAGCAGGGGGATGGCATTCCCTGGTCTGGAGGATTCTGGGAAGGATTTCAAGAGGCCTTCCTGGAGGCAGTGGCATTTGAGTTGACTCTTCAGGACAAATAGGTGTAGAATGACAAGNGGTTGATGTTTCAGGCAGAGCAATGTCCTGTACAGATATCTGCAAGTGTGAGCACTACTCTCTAGGGGACCACAGATGGTTTAAGAGAGGTTTTTTTTTTGAGGGGGGGAGGGCAACATGTGGCCAGACATGAAACCACAGTTGAGAGAGAGAGAACCCCAGGTGTTGAACATGGAGGAAGAATGGATGAGTCCATCAGAGATAGGTTGGGGGCCTGAGAAAGCCACTATGGAATCAANGTGAGTCCTGAGCTGAGCCTTCTCAGCAGGTCCTGCACTCAGCAGGCTAAGAAGNCTTCTCTATGATAGCTAGCTGTCAGCGTGCCTGATGGGGACAGTGAGNGCAGATGTGGAGGCCTTGACTCACTGAGAACTCCCTTACCTACTGCTCCCAGACCTGGAAAGGAGGCTCAGGATGGGGACTTGAACCAAAAGGGTGATGACTNGCACAATGTCAGATAAACTGAGTCCCATCCCANCCCAGTGGGACNTGTCCCAGAAGCAGGAAGTTTCCCAGTGTGGGAATTCGGGATTCTTAACTCGAGGGGCTGTTGGATTTGGAGATGGTCTGAGTCAGGTCTTAATGAGACAACATTAGGACCAGTCAGGCCCTGGTTTCCAGCCCCTCACCCACAGAGAGGGCTTCTCCAAGTTAATATCCTCCTGGCTATGGTCCAGGGGCCATGGAGGCAAGGTCCTCCAAGCCTAGCAGCACAAGCATTGGTGGCCTTCCTGACTCAGGCAGGGAACTTCTGTAGCCTTTAGGAGCCCCTGCTAGAGAGTTTTGGAGTCCACTAGTTTTGGCCAGACCGTGAGACCTATTAATGTCTACTCCTGTCTCAAGACCTGTGCCTGCTGAAGCTACTCCTCCAGGGAGAGCGGATGGGCTCTGGGCTGGAGGGTAGGGTGGGATCAGATGGAGGGGCGGGGGCAGAGGCTTTGGCTTGTCTCTGGAGGGCACACTGCCTGCTCTTCCCTGTCTCTTCCTGTCTATGCTCCTCCCCTCACCTGTGCCTCTTCTTGGGCCCGTCTTGTCTGTTGCAGGGAGCTATCCTCACCACTATGCTGGCCACCAGGAACTTCTCCGGTAGGTGGTGGGGCTAGAGTCCCNGGGGCAGGATGTGCATCCNNCACCGGTCTGCTGGATGCCATTGCACTGTTGGGTAGCTGGGTATCCCCAGAGACGGGGTTGCAGAGGATCCCATGATCCAGGCTTAGCTCACCTATTACAATCGGCACGGAGAAAGGAAAGAAGAGATTAAAAGTCAGCAAACCAAGGCCTAGTTAGAGGTTCATTCTGGCTTCCCAGTCCACAGCAGCACTGGGGTTTTCAGGCCAGGCCAGCTAGAGGGGCAGTCTAGTCCAGCAGGAAGGGTCAGACATTAGAGTTGTAAGCCAACAGGCACTTAGCTTCAGCTCAGGTTGCTTCACAACAAGCAGTGGGGTGACACTTTTCCCCCTTTTCCTTGGTGGGATGACAAAAGCTTAAGAACGTGTTCTCTGTCTCCTCCCAGGTCCCAGAACTCAAGAGAGGCAGAACTTGTCTTCAGCACAGGTCTGACCAACTCAGAGCAGGTGCTTTTATCTAGGCTGGGTTACCCAGGAGCCCAGGGCAGGAGACTCCCAGGCAGGGAGTGGCCAAGTACTTGGGCATGTAGCTCCAAACAGGAGGGAAAGGGATTATTGTCAGAGCTTAGCAACTCCTCTTGGCACATGGGTCAGTGACGGGCCAGTGCTGCTTAAGGCCTCTCCCTAGGGAGTCCTGGGTGCTGACGGTGCAGCAGAGCAGATATAGACAGTGGAAGTGACAGAGCTCACTGGAGGGGCCCTGGCACCGGGGCTGGGCCAGCACAGACAGCTGCACATAGATACAGGCCAATTGCAGCTAGGGGTCACTTCTGAGCAGAGGGCAGGCCTGGGTCCCTCAGGAAGGTCTGTATATATGATGACCCAGCAGAAGGTCCAGCTTCAGAAGTGGGCTGCATCCACACTGAACTCTCTCCAGCCATGGATCTGGCCATTCCTTTCACTGAACACTGAAAGCTGAGCTACACAGTCAGGGTTTGTTTTGTTTTATTGTTTTACAATTACAGCACCCTGGAGAATACCAGTCTCAAGCCCACAGAACAGGGGCCCATGACTTGATAAGCCAGGGCTGTGTAAGAAAAGTGGTTTTTTTTGTTTAGTTTTGTTTTGGCAGAACAATGCTGGAGAGATGCCTCAGCAGTTAGGAGCATTTACTGCTCTTGCATAGGACCCAAGGCTTGGTCCCCAGAACCTACATAGAGGCCCACAACTGCCTGTAACTCCAGTTCTAGGGGACCTAATGCTCTCTTCTGGCCTCTATAGGGTCCTGTACAATGTGGTACACATACACTCACACAAACACACATAAAGAGCTAAATAAATCCTTAAAAAAGAAGAAGGATTTTTGGACCTAACTTTGGATTCCAATACAAAAAGGAAGAGGAGAGATAAAGAAGAAATAAAAGAAAAATTGAGGAAATAGATTTCTAATAATTAAAAATCAAAGATCTGGGGGCTGGGGAGATAGCTCCATGGATAAAGTGACTGAAGGGAAAGCGTGAGGAACCNAGTTCAGATCCCCAGCACCCATGTGAAAAGCTAAGTGTGCCAGTACCTGCCTGTAATCCTAACATTGAGAGGCAGAGACAAGGTGAGCTGGCCACTAGCAGGTTGGTAAACTTCAAGGTTCAGTGAGAAACCCTGTCTCAAAAAACAAGGGGGAACTGGTGTTCTATGCCCTTAATTAATCTTAGCACCCAGGAGGCAGGGAAGCCAGTAGATGTCTATGAGTTTGAGGTCATCCTGGTCTACATAGCAAGTTCTAGCCAGAGCTACACAGTGAGACCCTGTCTGAAAAAAAAAAAGTGTGTTGCAGGGGGAATAATGTGATCAAGAGACGTATCCAACATTAGCCTCTAGCATGCTGATGTATGCACACAGACATACACACGTCAACTTTTTCATACACACAAAAAAATCAAGAGAATTCACACACACACACACACACACACACACAGAGAGAGAGAGAGAGAGAGAGAGAGAGAGAGAGAGAGAGAATGAAAGAGAGAAGATATTTCTGTGATCTTTTGAAAATCATTCTGGGAACTGGGGATGTAGCTTAGATTGTGAAGTACTTGCCCAGTATGAAACCTTGAGTTCTTGTTTGTTTTTTGTTTTTCGAGACAGGGTTTCTCTGTGTAAACCAAGCTGGCCTCAAACTCATAGAGATCCACTGGCCTCTGCCTCCCGAGTGCTGGGATTAAAGTCATGAGCCACCACTGCCCTGTTGAAGCCTTGAGTTCTTTTCCAATGTCAAATACAAATCAAGGGCAGCCTGGTCTACAGAACAAGTTCCAGAACAGCCAGGACTACACAGAGAAACCTTGTCTGAAAAAACAAAAAACAAAACAAACAAACAAAAAACCAGCAGCACATGTGTGTGNTGGCACATGGCTGTAATCCCAGGACTCAGGAGATGGAGGCAGGAAGATTAGAAGGTCACACAGTAAATCAAGGCCAGTCTGGGCCTATTCTGAAAAGAAAAGAAAATCAGGGTCTAGCTACATTGGACACAAACCTGTCCAACAGTAGGCTGGAGCAGAGAGTCCCCAAGGTGAATACTCTCTCCTGCTGTGCATTCTGGTCCCATTTTGCACAGCCTGGAAAGACAGATACCAGTCCTTTCAGGCTTGGCATACAGAAATGACCTCTACCCCTTGGGAGTTTTGAGAGGTCACAGGTGGAGCTATAGAGGGACTGAGAGCTGAGGCATCCGTGAACTCATCCCTCAGAGCCCCTGGGGCATCAATGTCCTANACCCTCAACGCTCTCACCCCCACCCCCAGTTCACCCTCTTGGGGCTCCCTGGGGAAGGACAAATCATAAATGTCATTGAGGGCCGACCATATATATCCTGAATGCTGTGCTAAGCACTTCATAGAACCATGTCTCATTTAAGGCATTTTTTTAAAGGTCTGAAGTGGTAAATACCAGTCAGGGCAGGGCTGGGCATTCATGCTACCTTCTGCCTCATACCCACTGCCAGGGCTCCANTCAGGAAATGAGGGAGGGAGAGGGAAATGAATGGTCCAAGCCTCCACGAGTGTGGTGTCTGGGCTTTTGCCTACCACCAGGACTCAGCCTGCCTTAGAGTGGGATTCCAGAGGTTGAACTTAGGCCTATGCTGCTGAGAAGAAAGGCAGAGAATGAGTGTTCTGGCAGGGGTGGGCCCCAGCAGGGGACATCTGCTTCTTGTCACCAGCAAAATGCAGTCTGCAGCTGTCCAGACTGAGTAGGCAGGGCTGACACATGACCTCAGCAGCAGCATGGGGCTAAAATTAGAGAGGGCCAGGGCAGGTGGGGGCCAAAGCAGGGAGCTTCCAGCCTTCAATCAGGCTGCAGGCTTCTGAGTTGGCCACCAACAGCACTGGTGACAGGGATCCAGAGGGAATCCCCAGGCTCAAACAGCAATCCTACAGTCCCGGGACACATTGGACACCTCTCCAAAGCCCCAAGTCCCAGGGCTGTCCCTGAGACTGCTGAGAAATGGGGATCGCTGGCCCACTCTGTTGAAGAGGGACTGGAAGGTGGAAGACAAGTGGACGGAGGAGGAAGAGGAAGTCTCTCGGTGGTGGCCAAGCCANCTCTGTTCCCAGACAGTCCACCCTCCACTACTCTCGGCCGCCCTGCTGCGCACAAATGCTGCTCTTCCTCACCCTGTGGGCCCTGGTGCCCTGCCTGGTGTTGCTAACACTCTACTTTCTCTCCTCCACAGGAGGGAAGAGTGGGGGAAACAAGAAGAATGATGGTGTGAAGGTAAGTCCCCGGGAGCCCGCAGGCCTGTCTCTGGCAGAGACCTGCTGTCAGGCCTTGGGCAAGCCCTGGCCTTGCTAATGGTGACATGTAAGATCCAGCGCCAAGCTCTCCCCAGATTGCCCAGTTTGTGCTCCGGTGCCCACCTCTCACCATGTCTGCTGGGAGCTGATTGTCGATGGCAGGTGGCCTTGGTTGCTCGGAGCACAGTAAAGGGGCAGATCTTGAGGAGGCTTGTGGGGCTCTACGGGGCTGGAAAACTGTGACAAGAGGGTACAAGAGGGACAGAAATGGTCACTAAGGTGACCTCATCCTNCCCAAAGTGTGAGGGACTGGATGGGCTCTGGCCTGTGTATACACTAGTGTAGCCTGCAACCCATGGAGAATGGGCAGCTATTTTACCAGGCTTTGGGACCCAGGAGGCCCTCTTCTCCACCGATGCCTGTCCCCTGTGCCCACCCTTGATGCCCAAGCTACCGCTCTCCACACCCTGCTGGCCCTTCTTTCCTGTTTCTTCTCACTTCTCCCTCTGCTCTCTCGGGCCCAGTCCCTTTGCCTCTCTGCAGCCCCCTCCTCCTCTGCTACCTGACTGCCTCACGGGGGTCTCATCTCTGGAGACTGCCCTATTCTGGACTCTGCACCCACATACCCAGGACATTAGAAGGTGTGAGGTCCTGAATGGCCACCCAGGCCATTCAGTGTGTGCTGGCGGCTGCACAGCTTCAATTAGAATGGCTANGAACTGCCTGGGACTGCATGAGGGACAATCTGGGCTGGGGGTCAGGCCAGGACTGGGCTTCCCTTTTGTCCATCTGAGGTTCTCTTAGGTGCCTCAGGTGAGGTGTGGACTTGGTGATAATTTCTAAGATTTCAGGCTCTGAAAACATACCAAAGAGCAAACCTTTCTCCCAAATCTAACCATTCTCCCTTCTCATCTTGTGTGCTTGAGGGCTGTGGCCACATGCTGTGTAATGATGCTTGGTCAGCGACAGACTTTATATGCAATGGTGATCCTTAAAGTCACAGTGGAGCAGTGAAGTTTCTATTGCCTAGCGGTTTTCCTCTACCCTCCCTCACTTTACCTTCCCTCTCCTGTTTTGAGATAGGATCTCACTATGCAGCCCAAGTCAGCCTCACACTCTCCATCTGCTTGGCCCGGCCTCCAGAGGGCTGGAATTANGACACCACTATGTCAGGCCCTCACCATACTTAAGCATGCTTAGATTTGTTTAGGTGCGTGGTACTTACCATGTATTACAGATGCATACTGGATTTGGTATAGTAACATGCTGTGTGGATTTGGAACCTAGGAACACTAGAGATATCATATGCCCTAAAGTCACTGTATGATACCTGCATAGTGACATAATTTCTCATGACTATGTCTCTGTCATTAAGAAACACGTGACTATACACAATTATTTGGTTACTAGACAAAAATCAATGCTTTTCAAAATGAATTCTTTGGACCCAAATATTTTGGGGAGGTTCATCTGGCAGCAGGTGGAGTTGAGGAGGACTAGAAAGGGGAGGACCCAGTTCCTGGGATCCCTGCAACCTCAATGACTTCACTCCAAAGTCATCGTGCTGGGTCCATGAATAGGGTGGGTTACTGATANCTGGGGCGTGGCTGGTTCAAGTCTTGGGACTGTGCTTCCTTCCCACCCTCCTCCTTGGCTGGCCGTGAGAATCAACTGGGCTAACACATGTTGACAGTGTGAACAGTGCTCATGTGCACGAGAAGCCATTGAGTCAGGAATACCTTTCCTGTTGTGTGTGTTAGACTTCCTTTTCTCTTGAAAACAAAGCACACTCAAGAAAACACTTGGAAACCTCAGACAAAAAGTTAACACATACTTGTCAGAGAATTAACACATATGTTGGGGTGGACTCTGGTCTGCTATCTGAGTGTCCTTGAGCCAACTTTTGCTCCCAACTTGAAATGGGTGCCAGAGGGATATACTACATGGGGCTGCATGTCTAAAGTGCCTGGAGACTCTCTCCACCCACAACGTGTAGATGATGAGCTGAGGTGCCATGGTCTGCCTGGCTCTTGGATTGGCCCTGGCAGATTTTTGAAGAGCTACCNGGTTTGGGGTCAGGAAAAGCTCATGTTGGGCCAGGCTTAGGGCTGAAACTCCAGATCCAGCTGCTCTCGGACAGAGGCAGAAGGTAGGACTTATAGCATGACACTCTGCTAGTCACCAGGGTGCTTTCCAGTGAGCACAACTGGACAAAATGTGCGTGCTTCCTTCAGGGTAGGACACACCCTAAATGACTTCTTAGGGTGGCNTAGATGTGGATGAGGAGAAACTCTAATGTTGTCCCTGGCCCAGCCACCTCTTTATAGCACAACCTCCTTCCTTTCCTAGAAATGGAGGAGGGAAGAGTAATTTGGATCTGGCCTGGAATTTGGGGGAACGGCTGGCTATACCTTGCTCCTCCGTGGAGTGGAGAGGACAGCAGGGCTTGGGGAGATGACAGTTATATACTCGCAAATCCTCAAGTCAAAAAGCCATGAGGTTGAATGGGGGCCTCACTGTTCCTTCTTTCCAAGGGTTGATCCTGGTCCTGCCACCTCTACCAGGAGAGTAGAGAGTTGTTTCCAAAGTTTGGTGAGATGGCCTCACCAGAGAGACCCCTGGGTGTTGCATCATACAGACACACACCCAGCTTAAGGGGGGAAATCTGTGCTCTTTCTACAGTTGTGTGCTGAGACACAAATGGTTCCACACAGAGCTTGATAGAGAGGCTAGCAGCCTGTTTTGTCACCAAGGAAAGGGCTGCTTGNCTTGAGTGACAGGAGCTTCTTGAGCCTTTACAGGCTCTTCAGACTATTATACTGCCGTTCTGCAACCCTTGTTGACCTTAGAACCAGCTTCCATGTGTGGTTCTAAGGGAGGCAACTCTACTTTTGCTGACAATACCCTTTCAATCCAACTCTCACGTGCTGGTCAAGCAAGATGATGGTCACCTCATTTGTGATTCTAGGAGCTAGAATCTCTGTCCTCAAGAAGCAGTGCCCAGCCCTGGCCTTCTTTGGGCCTTGGTTTCCACAGAAGTCCACTGCTCGCACCCCTCACCTCACTCACTGCCCTGTTGATGTCCCATCCGTGCTGTTGTTGACCTCTCCCCATGTCCCATCCTGTCACTGTACGTCCGAATCTGATGCAGTCTCTGCTCTGTGTTTCCTCTTCATGTTCCACCTGGAACCTTCTGGCCCATGTGGGTCTCCTCGGGTTTCTGCTGACAGCTGAGCTCTATGGGCCTGTTCTCCTTCCTCACACACTGTCTGGCCAAGCTGCAGCCATGGAGTGAGGCCAGCATAGAGGAGAAGAGAGGAGAGGAGAGGAGAGGAGAGGAACAGTTGCAGTATTTTGCAATGAAGCCACACTACCCAGCCACCTAGGAAGGTGGGCATTCATGCCTCATGAACACATGAGATAGAAATGTCCAGTGAGGTATATTGCCCAGTGTGTGGAGGCCCTGGTTAAAAGGCACACACTTAGGCCCTAGCATACAGATGCTTACTGGATTATAAAAGCAGGAAGCCCAAAATCTAACCTGAGTCTCTCAAGGCATATCCAGTGAGTACTGTAGCACAGGCCTACACTGGAGAGGCCACAAGTCTCTCCTTTACTTTCTTCATGGGCTCAGTAGGCAACGGGCTCCAGGCTCTCAGAAGGGAGCTAAGATAGCGTGAGCCTTTGAGGAGTCTGTTTGGAGTCCTGGACAGAAGAAAGAGCCTTGCCCTCAGCCCCCGTGTTTCCCTTAGCATAGCTATTGACTTCTTGAGAGAGCCTGTGAAGACTGCTACCCCTCTTAGGGACCCCCACTTGTCTTCTCTGGACATAGGTGTCACTCAGGACCTGTATTACTCTATGAACAAGTCTTCAAGATGACTGGCTCTGAGAACTGAGTGAAGGAGAAGCAGCCCCCCTTGTCCCCACTTCTTCCCTGGACCCCAAAGCTAACACATGGATGGTGNAGTCCCCAAAGACTAGATTAGGCCAACTGGCAGAGCCATTAAACTCAGGTTCCAGACTTCTGGCTGTGCCTCAGTTTCTCTATTAGCATACGGGAGCTGAATAACACAATTGCTGAGAAGTCGTGAACACAGACGGGATCACAAAGGTACCCCCAGGGTCACCTGAGAATATTCTTGAAAGGGGACNTGACCAGTCCCACCAAGACTTAATCAAAGTCCTTAGAGGGGACTTGCTTCTGTATAGGACTCAGTGACAGAGAACTTGCTGGTACACATAAGGTTTCAGAAGGAACAAAAATAAAAAGGCAAGCCTCCCCAGTGACAGGATGCCTAAGGGTGGGGTCTGCTTAAACAGAGATGNATGGAGAGTCTGGGGCTTGTGTCCAGGTCTGAGCACCNTACTGTCCCCTAAAAGGAACAGCCAGCCAGCATCTAAGAGCCTAACTTCCCTGCCAGAGTGAAGCATGATAGACAGNNCTAGTTGAAGACAGGCTTGGCCTTAAACTTGGATGTTAGTTAGATCCGTAGAGCCAGGTACAGGCGTTTGAGGGCCCAGAATTTGCCAGGCCCATGTTGCTGATCAGAAAGGACCACAGAGGACGGCCCTGAGGCCCATCCTCCTTCCTAACCTCCCTGCTGTTTTCACGCGGTGTCTTTTCCTGTCCCATTTCTTCTCCTTGTTTTTCCAGAAAAGAAAGTCCAGTTCCAGCGTTCAGTTAATGGTGAGTGTCCGCCGTCTCCCAAACACCGGTAAATGCTGGGCCTCAGACCCTCGCTCCCTCGCTCCTGCCTCCCTCCTGCAGGCTGCACAGGAACCCGGGGCGGGGAGAGTGTGCTCAGGGCATGCGTGGTACGTGTGCATCGTGTGACAATATGTGTGTGTTGTGTGTGTGTTGTTTGCGTGTTTCTGTTGACACCTCCAATTCCATGGCCCAGACCAGCAGGCCAACAGCAGATCCAAGGCCTTCCTCCAGTCCAAAGGTGGATTCGAACCAAGTCCAGCCCTTGGCTTCTTGCTTCTCCCACCCCTCTGCTCAAGAGCTCATCTCAGGGCTTGGTTTGTGCCGTTTGCTGCTAGGGTGGGGCTCGATTTGGCCAAAGCAGCAGACATCATGGAGGCTCCTTGAGCTTGTGCAGGCCACTCCAGCAGAGGAACCACAGCCCTGCCTCTGTCAAGAGTGCCAGGGGTGACACAGTGGCCCATGTCCCTCTTCTTCTGGTTCCATGACTGTCTCGGTTGCGCGGTTTTTCTCCCCTCTGAAAAGCCCACCCTCTCTCACACTGGGCCTGCCTCTCTCTTTCTTCTTTTCCTGCCAGTGTGTGTATTCCTCCCCCATCCTGTGGCTCCCATGGTGTCTTTCTGCTCTTCTGTACCCCTCCTTTGCCTCCTGAGCAGAAAGGACCCAAGAAGCCCCTCTCAGCCCTCCTGAGAGGCCAGGGATCTCCTTGCAGGTACTGCTTCATACGAGCCCTGCCTCAGCCACCTGCTTAGCTGGGTCCCCTCATGCTGGAGGGTCTGGCAGGGTTTGTATAAAGCATCTGGACCACAGAGCCTGGGAAGCCACAGAGCCAGCGAATCACCAGGCAGCCAGGTCGCCAACCTGACCCAGCCCCTCCTGTTGCCAGGCCCTCCTCACCTCCTCCCTCTTCTCTTTGGCAGGAATCTTCTGAGAGCACTAACACCACCATCGAGGATGAAGACACCAAAGGTAGGGAGGCCTGGCCTGCTGAGCAGACCCTCACCGTTGTTCTCATTGCTACAGCCTGGATTTGGCTTCAGATAAGCAAGATATATCGTGGGTGTGGCTTCCCCCGACAGTGCCCAGCACTGGGGGTACTTGCTTTAGCTTATGGATTTATTTCACCACCTATCAGAGGAAAAAAATGAACATTTAAGCCATAGATACATAGGAGCAGCATAAATTTTCCTTTTGAAATAAGTCATTTTAGTTTAGTTTTTTTTTTCTGACTTCATTTTTAAAACATGAAGCAATAAGAATAAAGGAATAGAGAATAAANATCCAGAAAGTTCAGTCAGCTGGAGCACGTGAAGTCAAAACCAAAGACCAGCAAAACTAAAGATGCAGGGATATTGTAGTTCATGGCCTATTGTTTTCAGAAGCCAGCTGGGGCAGGACATCTGTAGTCTCAGTGCATGAGCTGAGGCCAGCATGCTGGAACCTGGGCTCCCAATAAAACCTATCAGATGGATAAGGGAGCAGAGAGCTCTGTGCAAACAGGAGTCTTGAGAAAGGAAATAGCAGGAGCCATCTTNGGTTCACGGATACTTGCTAAACCCAGGGCTCCATCTGGACCAATATGTGGGTGTGTCCAACCTGTAGCCTGCAGGTCACTTGTGGCCAAGGATAGCCATGAACATAGCCCAACACAAAATCACAAACTTACTTAAAACACGATATCTTTAAAAGGTTCGTTCATTTTAATTTTATGTGTATGAATATTTTGGTGACATGTATAATTGACTAAGTGTATGTCTGGTGCCCTTGGAGGCCAGACAGGGCACTGGACTCTGAAAACGGAGTTGTGGGTGCTTGTCAGCAGCCATATGGGTTCTGGGAACTGAACCTGGGTCTTCAGTCAGTTCTCTTAACTGCTGAACCATCCCTCCAGGCCCAAAACGTGACTGGTTGTTTCTTGTTTGTTTGTTTTGCAATTTATTTTTAACTTTTGTGACTGTATTGCGTAGTTCTTGTTCATGAATATTGCAGATGATAACATTATTTCACAGTGTGAAAAGAGCGGACCTAGAGCTGTGGTCCTCAACCTTCCTAATGCTGCGCCCCTCTAATACATGTTCTGATGACCCCCCCCCAACCATAAAATTATTTCACGGCTACTTCATAACTGTAGTTTTGCTACTGTTATGAATCATAAGGTAAATACCTGATATGCAGGATAGCTAACATGTGACCTGTAATGGGGTCATGACCCATGGGTTGAGAACCCCGACGCTTTCCACAGTCTCACAACTTACCCTTCCATGAACCTTCTTCTCCAGCCAAGAATACAGGATGGGGAAACTGACTCAAGGTGGGGTTGGGATCTGAACCCAGGCAGTTTGCATCTGGACCCTGGCGAGCAGACAGTGTACTGGAGGCCTTGGGAAAGTATTCTGGGAAGGAGCAGTGTACCTATTCTACACAGGAAACCCAGGTCCCTTCCGGTTCCACCCTCACCAGGACTCCACCTCTTGCATTTCCCAAGTCAGGGAAATCAGCGGTCTGCAGGCCTGGGAAGGAGCTAGGGATGCCCTGGGGGCGGAGGTCATTGAAGCATGGAAAAGGGTTGCTGGCCTGGAGGGATCTCAGCTATAATAGTTGAGGCAATTTTTTTTTAGGGGTTTAGTTATTTTGCTGTGAAAAAATACACAGTGGGACTAGGGTTATGGGTTGGTGACAGAGCCCTGGGTTTGATCCCTAACACTGGGAAAAAAAAGAGACTATGTTGATATGACAAGCATTTTGTAATGTCCTAGTGTGGTGTGGGGTGCAATGAAGGCTTGCAGGCAGCTTTCACACAGTATGACCACCTTCTGATCCTGCAGGGACCTGGAAGAAAGTCTGTCTGTCGATGTGCCTTTCTGGTCATTCCCAGATTGGTGGGAGAAGCAGTCTGGTGCTGGTAGATTGGTGTTCTGTCATGGCTCCATGGACAGCCTTGCAAATGCATTCTCTTAAGAGAACTGCCTGCTAGCATCCACTTAGCATTCGGCCCTGTGAGTCTATCCTTAGCACATGCCCAGGCCAATCCCAGGTCATAGGTCTCTGGCGAGCTAAGTTGCTTCTTAGACATTCGCCATATGGGAGACTCTCAGCCCCAGTGTGAAGAGAGGGGCTCTGGGATTCCGAGACGATTTGATTCTATTCCTGGCCTTAGGGCAGATAGAAACCATGGAGGTGATTTGGCTCTGTACTCTATTGGCTGGGTGACCTTTGACAACTTACTCAACCAAACTGAGTCTCAGTTTCCTTAATAATAAACAGGTTATGATAATAGTACCAACTTCTGATATTTCTGTGCAGATGAAATGACAGCTGTATGTACAGTACACGCACAGCATTTGGCATGTGTGATTGTTTAAAAAAATCTTCATTTTTTTTTCAAACTAGTGTTTGTGGTTGAGTGACAGGAAGCCCCATGACATTTTCTTGGAGTGTCAATTTGATTCAAAGACTATTTTAAGACAAATATTTATATGTTAAACAGACAGAATATTTGGAATAGAATACAAAATGTGTATGCACTGGTAATGTAAAATAGGAGCTGTCAATGATATTTTCCACCTGGATGGTGACTTTGGGCTGTGCCGTGAGGCCTCGCATTTGCCAACAGTCTCCTCCACTTTAAGGGATCCGGGGAACAATTTGTCTCGGATTTTAATTTACTTCTTCCCCTTTTTATAGAGGGA
The DNA here is from genome assembly GCA_001675575.1 of Neotoma lepida. Lineage (NCBI taxonomy): Eukaryota > Metazoa > Chordata > Mammalia > Rodentia > Cricetidae > Neotoma > Neotoma lepida. The sequence continues at coordinate 524,307 of LZPO01044060.1, forward strand.
GGAAAGGCCCACATGTTATAGTATTAGTTATTTTTCCTGTTACTGTGGCAAAATAGTCTGTCAAAAGCAATTTAAGGAAGTGTTTGTTTTGGCTCCTACTGTGAGGGCACCATCCATTGTGGTAGGCAGTCATGGTTGTGGGAGCATAAGGCAGCTGGGGATGTTGAATTTGCAGTCAGGAACCAATAATCGGGAGACAGAGACAGATGCCCATGCTCAGCTCACTTCTTCCCTTCCAGTCAGTTCAGGGCCCTGGGCCATGGGATGATGCCACCCACATTCAGGGTGAGCCTTCTCTCTTCAGGTGAACCTTTATGGAAGTGCCTTCAGAGACACGCTCAAGGGTGTGTTTCTGTGGTAATTCTAAATCCTGTCCATTTGACGATCAAGATTACCAATCATGGTTACTAGCTGAAGATCTGGGACCTTGTTCCCTGCTCCAGCTTCCCCTCCTCATGCACAAATGGCCCAATGGCTCAGTGTTCTGCATCTCTCTGTGAGAGCAGAGAAAAGCCCTTATACTCAGCACCCTCCCCCCAGTTCAGAGGAAGTTCCTGGAGTACCATGCTGTTTTCTGGCATGGACCTGTTAAACCTTCTTACCAAGTGAGAATAGTAGTCAGCTTGGTGAACTCTGACCCAGTGTTACAGTTAATTGGAAATGTTACACGTCAGGACAGCATCCCTGGAGAGAAGTAAGGGACATGAGATGTTCTGAGTACCTCTGTCTTTATACAGGACCCCTGCTCTCTGAGGTGTACCAGCCTCTGCTAGACTTCCTTCCCATGCCCTTGCCTCTGCATGCAACCTGTTCTCTCTCCGAGCTGAAGAGCTTCCCCAGAAACTGGGTAGACACTAGGAAGTACTAGTCAGGAGTGCAGGCCCCAGCTGGGCCTCAGTGTGTTGTGTTGTGATCTTAAGAGAGTTTTTAAATTTTGTTTTGTTTTAGTTTTGGTTTTTTGAGACAGGGTTTCTCTGTATAGCCCTGGCTGTCCTGGAACTCCCTCTGTAGATCAGGCTGGCCTCCAACTCAGAGATCTGCCTGCCTCTGGCTCCAGAGTGCTGTGATTAAAGGAGTGTGCCACCACCACCAAATGGCCAAGAGATTTTCTTAATCTTTCTGAAGCCTCAGTTTTCTTGTCTGAAGAGGAATATTCCAGATCATCTGGGTGAGGAGACTAGCCAGGGGCATGCAGTGAACAGCTGGAAGGCCATTTGCAAAGCAATAGGAGCTACTGGATTCCCGGGAAGGCCTTTTTAGAGTGGCTTTCACATCCCCAAGCACCAGGAGCCAGCCAGGTCTTCAGTCCCAGAGAACAAAGCTAGGGAGATTCTTGCCCTAGTAGCTTTGACTTTTGGAAAACTCAGTGTCCTAGTGTTTGAAGGCATAGCCAAGCAATGACTTCAGGGAGGTATAATGTTCACTATGACTCCAGACCTGATACTGTACCATCTGAGACTGTGTCACACTCAGAGATGTGTTCAGACAGCTTCGGGAGCTTTGGGGACAGATGTAAACTTGCAGTGGATCTGGAGACCACATTCTTGAGAAAAGAAGCCTGGTCAGGGGAGGGCAGAGACTGGGGAACAGGAGCTCCCTTGGGGGCCTCAGAAAGTAGAAAAGGAGCTCCTACATGTAGGAGTTTTCAGAGGCAGACTTCAGCCTGGAAGGCCCCAAGCCCACGAGGTCCACATAGTCAGGTTTGTCTAACAGAATGGTGGCTGCTACAGCCCATAACTCCAGTAGGACTGTGTTCTATGACTCAGACCTCCAGGAAGCACGCAGCCTGTCTGGAGCCTTGAGGCAGGACTTGGACAAGTTTCTGCTTCCTAGTCTGCACATGACAGGTATGACAGCTGTCTCTTGGTGAGTGCCAGGCCTTGCTCTGAATGCTTCAGTTCAGACACTATCACTCAACTGATGCGTTGATATTGGGTGTTGGAACACAGGAGCTCCCAGGTAGGGCTGCATGTGGTTGCTCTTTCTACCGAGTCTCATAATAACCCTAAAATGTAGGTACTACTGCTATCTCCATTATCTGTATGGGGAAACTGAGATCCAAGGTAGTCTCTTACAGCTATGAGATAACAGAACAAGAATCCAATCCTAGAGAGCTTGACCCCAGGGCCTGGACCACTTTGTCACATTCCTTGTGATGGCAGCAAGAAGCAGCCCGCAAGAGGAAGGACACGAAGGAGACACTCGTGGAGAGATATGCTGGAGGGTCCCAGGGCACAGGCAAGGGCTCTGGCTCAGCTTCCACAGCCTGTCAGGAGCATGTGGGTTTGTTCTGCATTGTCCCCCATGAGCCCATGGGGGAGTGGCTAGTCTGTAGTCCCTGCTAGCAAAGTCCACTTGTCCTATGACCTGTCTCTGCTTTTGCAAAGGATGGCACGGCTGACCAGGAGCCTAGGTTCTGAAGCTCTTAAGAACAGGCGTACAGGTAGCTTGGGCAATTCCAGAGGCAGGGCAAAGATGACAGCCCAGACTCTGGTTTGGAGCCATCTGCTCATTTATTCATTCATGCACTCTACATACCGATGTTGGGTACAACTTCTGCCCTGGTGGGCCCCTGAAAAAAAGGAAAACAACCCTCATGATGAATGACACTCAGGATCTGATAGACATTCCAACCAGAGTCAGGGCAAGCTGGCTGAGAGCATTGTGGTGGCTGCATTGCTGGAACATTGTTCCCTCTGCCAGGCACATACTACATGCTAAGGGCTATGCCAGGTACAGATGTGGGGAAAGATCAGTTGTGGTGTGGAGGTGAAGCTCTGAAACTCCACAGGCTAAGTCCCTGGCCACAGCTGTGCATACTCACTTGCTTAGTCCATACTGTAGNTTGTAGGGTCATGCCAGCTCCAGGTTTCAAGGAAGCCTTGGCCCCACCTCCATTTAGCTGGCATTGAGTTTAGAGATACACAGTGAGTGCCAAGCAGCTGTGTGGGGTTAGTGTTATGAGGACATGGGGTGCGAACATGTGGNCTGAGGCACCAGGATCCCGTAGAAAAAGCTCTGGGCTGTGAGCCAGACTACGCCATATGCTCCATGTCCTTGGGCAAGTTGCGACCCTTGCNGGGCCTCAGTTTCNTCNGGAGCCCAGAAAGGAGTTTGGGTTTCTGGCCTGCAGTAATTCTTCCAGCCTGGATGCCCTCAGAATCCATCTCCCCCGGGTCTGAGATGAGCGCCTGAGGCAGCGTAGGCAACTGGCAAGAAAAAGGGCAAGTCAGAGACTCACCCCAGGCTTGGTTCATAGGCTGGCAGAGGCTGAGACCTGCTGAACCCACTTCCTGGGCAGTGTGACCNCTGCCTCACCATGGAGTAGCTGGGTTTGGGGAAGATTTGCATCTGAGGGCGGGAAGGGAAAGAGGGCCCTGCCTTGGACTAACTAAGGTAGCGTCTGTTCAGCTCTGCTGGGGCCCAGGATGCTGCAGATTCCTTCATTATTGAGGGTCAGTCATCTCCTGTGTTGCCTACCTGCTGGGGGTCTGGGAGGAGCAGGCAAGACAAGCTGAAGTGTGGGCTGCAGGCAATGGCTGTGCTTACCCTGAGTACCTAGTATGGGCTGCGCTTGGGGACACCACTTCATACTCACCACCTTGTCCCACCCTCAGACCAACTCTGGGAGGGGGACACTTTTGTCTCCATCTGACAAGCCTGTCAGTCTTGTGGTCCTCAGCCCCCACAGCCCATAAGGGCCTGAGTTGGGTTTTAGATGACGATCTGTCTGGAATTGAAACCTGAGATCTTAGCGCTACTGTCTAGCTCTGAGTGAATCTCNTTCCCACAGGTGGGGATNCTGAGGGTTAGGCCATCATACACCTAGTANAGGGACCGGCATTTAACTCTCTACCAGAAAATCAGCTTCCTGTTTTTCTGCAGCAGACAGGAAAGCAGTTGACCCTAGAAGGTTCTAGGCAACTCTGCCTGAAACTTACAGTCCCTCAGATTGAGCGAAAACTACCCAGACAACAGGGGATGAGTAACCCCAAAGACTTTTCTTTTGTGCCCCCATGTTTGCCTGTGGGGGACCCCTGGTTTGTGACAGCCAGTAATCAGGCAATGTGTAACATTGTTTTGATTCACATGGCAAATCAAGGTGGCTGTTTTGGAGTCAAAATCTGGCTTCAAACACGACCTAGAGTCTGAATGTCCACCATGGTGTTTGGAGGTCAAGGCTGGCAGCTGAGGCAATGCAGAGGCTTTTTGTAGCTCAGGGAACGACATTTCCCGCACTTTGAGCCTCAGTCTCTTGTGTGAAATGGGGCTAATGNTCTCTCTTTCCCAGAGATAACAAAAGGTTGGGTGAGATCGTCTGTACACGGTGTCAGGTCGCCACAGAGCCTGCCTGGTGCGTGCTGGGGACTCGGAAGCTGGTACTTGGTCTTTCATGACTATCACTGTTGTTATTATTTGTGTCCCCTCCTACCTTACAGTGCGCAAACAGGAAATTATAAAAGTGACAGAGCAGCTGATTGAAGCCATAAGCAATGGAGATTTTGAGTCCTACACGTGAGTCAGCCAGGCTCATTCTGCATGTTCTGCCTGGATGGGGTTCAGGGGTGCTAACCNTGGGTTACTGAGCCTACTCACTCTCTGCATGTGCTGCGAATGGAGATGGAGCCCCCGNCTTTTATGTTCTGCACCNGGCACTCACGACACTACCTGTTCCCCTTCCTGTCAGCCTGATCCCAGAAAGANNTCCAGTNAAGCTGCTTTGTTCCCCTCCCCCCAAAAGAAGGGTGGTCTNTGCCCTNGCNTGGGAAGGACGGAATGGAGNCAGNCCCATCTCCATCCTGCCCAGTGGGTCTGAGTTCTTNCCCTGGATCTCCACAGGACTTTGACTTCAACTGAGCAGGAATAGGCAGGGANCCAGAGGGTNTGCACCATCAATGAGCAAGTGAACCTTAAACCCTCTGGGGAATGAGGCACACAGTCTTAAACAGAACATCCTCTGCTCACACACCTGCTCCAGCCCTTGGAGGGGCNGCTGTGTGCATAAACTGGGCTTCAGCACCCCCTAGTGGTCATCACACATTTGCTGGTCTCTCTCTGCCTGGCCCAGAGAGAATAGATGTTCTGGGTGTAGGCGCTGGCATTTTGACCAGGGCTGATGGGGTCTGGACCTGGCAATCCCACACTTGCTTTTTGGTGGGCAAAAGCTTCCAACCAAGACAGAATGACGCTTGCCTGTGGGGTTAATGTGAAGTGGGAACAACCTGGCTGGCATGATCTCAGGCCGCCTGAAGCTGCAATGTGCACTCTAACCATGGGAACTGAATTAAGTCACTGGCAAGTCACTGGCTCTCNCTGGAGAAACAAGGTATTCTAGAGGCATATGTGAAAGTCCAGGGTCCTCACATACTTGTACATGCACTTGCATGTACACAAGTTATAAGTATATGCTCAAGGAATATGCACAGGTGTGTGTGCCAGAGTGTAGCAGGGTGTTGCATCAAAGCATGGAAACAGACTCTGTCACTAGTCTTTAGGGTATCTCTAGAGATGCTAAGCCAGGATATATCAAGTCAGTGACTCTGAAAAACCACAGCCAGGGANCAAAGAGCTAGTGAGGTGTCCTTTCTGGGTATCATAGGAAAACTTTCCCTCTCTATAATGTTACAGGCTATGATGGCATTTTCAGCCTACTCTAGGCTCTGAAACTTACCATGGCCTTGGGGCCTGTGGTGCCCTGGAATGTAGCCTGCCATGCTCCTGAATTAGCCCCTTCATCTCCCTGAGCTTCACTTTCTACATATGTACGATGCANGTAGAGCAGATAGCCTTCAAGTCCTTCACAGATGCAGAGAACCCAAACACCCCCTTACTGAAGTTCTGCAGCAGGGATGCACTTGGGGTAACCTCAAAAGCTTTGTCCATCTCAGGAAGGCCGGGCCTGATGTCCTCTTCTGAGATTTCCAGTTCTAAAGTGGACTGGAAGCTTAGCCTGTACGGGGGCATTTCCTGTCCCTGGTTTCTTTGCTATGGTCACAGGGGTTTATGTTGTACCTCAAAAGATCCTCCAGGTATGTAAATGGCTCCCCTTTTGTGTTCTGAAAACACACAGCTTCGTTTTGCTGAGGGCCTCCCCTGCCACATCCTCTGCTTCCTCTTTGATATCATCTTCTTAACATTTATTATTTTATGTGTATGGGCGTTTTGCCTGCATGTATGTCTNTGTACCACATACATGCCTGGTACCTGCAGAGGCCAGAAGAGGACCTGGAGTTACAGATGGTTGTGAGCTACCATTGAATCCAGGTCCTCTGGAAGAACCACCAGGCTCTTAACCACTGAGCCATCGCTCCAGCCTCATGGACATCACCTTCTTTAAGGGTCCTTTCCTCATTTACAGCTGAGGAAATAGGGTGTTCCAGCCATTGGGTGATTTTTGTCCAAATCAGTAAAATGCACCTCTTCCATGTATACACCTGACTTGGGGAGCTGAGGTCAGTTTATGTAAAGGAAAAGGCATCTCACTCCTGCACCCCAAGAGAGAAGTTAGAAAAAGCCCCTTTGGGTCACTGCCAGGGATGGGGGTACAGTGTGGAGACTGAGGAGCAGGCTGTACAGCNTGACACCTCACCCCCCTCCTGGTACTCTCGCTCCCAGAGGGAAACACACATCAGTAAATGGCAGAACCAAGACCTGAACTTGGGCTCCCTGGATGTAGCCGGCACCAACCAGTCCTGGTCCTTTGTTGACCCCTCGAGGAAGGTGTGGTCAATCCCATTCTCCAACTCACCCTCCAAGGAGGCAATGAGACATCATCTTCTCAGGCCCCTCCTTCCTCTGGCTTCCTTCCTCCAGGAAAATGTGTGACCCTGGCATGACAGCCTTCGAACCTGAGGCCCTGGGGAACCTGGTCGAGGGCCTGGACTTTCACCGATTCTATTTTGAAAACCGTGAGCAATCCCTTCTCTCTGGGGTGCCTGTTGTCTGCTCTCCTTCCATGTCCTGCTGGATGGCACAGCAGGGTGACGGGCAGGGCCTCAGGGGCGGCTCAGGAGCCAGTGAAGAGGAAGATCCCATGTGGACAGGGGTTGGTACCTTCTTGNTTCCCTCTCCATTGATTGCCAGCTGGACTGCCAGCTGTCGTTCCTGTGGCTGAGGATGGGGTGAGGCTGGGGTGGGTCCCCAAAGACCAAGGACACATGATAGGCCTCCCTAGCCCCCTCCTGCCTCCTAGCCTGGGAGACTTATGTGGAGAGGCCTTTGTTCCCATTTATAGACAGGGAAGCCTTCACTAACTCACACCACAAGCTACAGTCATCTGGAGGCTTGGGGCCATCCCAGCTGCCCAGTTGGTGACACAAATGGCTCCTGGGTTATGATGCATATGATCATCATGATCAGGTAGGGAGGGGCAGAGATTTCACACTGCTGTGCCCTGCCTGTTTGTCCAGGTCTCTGTCCTGCATGTCTGTCCTTCCTGGGCTTCTCCTCTGCAGGAGAGGTCTCAGAAGCTTGCAACCAGGGTGGGTAGGGTGCTGGGTCTGGGCCTGAGCCAGTGAGCTTCCTGCTTGTCTGTGTCTTACCCAGGCCAGGGGTCAGACAGGGACCAAGCCAAGGTTAGGATATGGAGGATGGACCTCAGGGGTGGACCTCAGGGGTAGTATAGTGAGCTTACCCCCAAATGACAGACCACACACATGCTTTCTGGTATTTTTAGGCACCACATATAGCATTGACTAAATAGCAAGAAAGCCCTTCCTGGCTAATTCTCATGGAGTGCTCAGGCAGAGAAAGACTCAGCTCACACCTCTCTGACAGTTGCCAGTTTACCCCCTTTTTTCAAAGGGCAGCAAGGGCTCAGATGCCCTGCAGACAAGAATGGGGGGCAAGAATGATTTAACTATTTTCCTCCCTTTACGGGACTTTCTGTTCCTTGTTTACTCTGTGCAGCCGATCGTCCCCTAATGATAATGCTGGAAAGTTGTATTGGTAATAATCACATTAGGGCTGGAGAGATGGCTCAGAGATTAGGAGTGTGTACTGGCTCTTGCAGAGAACCTGGGTTCAGTTCCCAGCACCCACATCATGTCCTAACTGCTTATAATTCCAGCTCCAGAAGATCCAACGCCCTCTTCTGGCTTCCACAAGCAATTGCGTTCCTGTGCACATACTCCCCCCAACCCCGCCCCCATCAAGCACACAGACACATAAAAATNAAATCCTAAAAATAAAGAAACATATTATGAAGCTAACCAGGATAACCATTTCATGAAATGAGCACAGATGGTGTTTACATACGGTTTAAAAAACAAAGCACAGGTGGTACTAAGACAACTCAAGGTGAAGCACAATTCTGTCATTCAGAAGACATTTCCACTTGTGGCCAAGANAGGCAAAGTGACTTGTCCAAAAGAATCCACAAAGCAAGCTGCAGACTTAGCTCTGTCTCCATCTGGTGCTCTTCTTTTGCTGATAGGGCCCGTTCTGTCCGCATAGCAGCAGGCCTCCCAACCTCTGAGCTTGCACCCCTCTGGCTGTGTTTTATGGAGTACAGAGATTCCAAGTATTCCCTCTTAAA
>LZPO01044060.1:533041-550396 GCA_001675575.1 Neotoma lepida
TGCTGTTTCCCTGCTGAGGTCCTCTAGTCTCCACAGAGCTGGGCAGAGACCAGGCTAAGGCTCCGCTCTGCAGGTGCAGGGACCCCCACCAAGAGGTCCGAATGCAGAAAGAAGTCCATGTTTCTGGTCTGCTCATGCAGCAGGCGCTCTCTCAGCACTGGCTCCTCTGCTCACTTGTAAGGAGGACTCACAGGGGTGAGCCTCTCTCACCCCAGCAGCAGAGCTTCCTCCCGCTGCCTGCCCTTTCCTGCCCAGCACCCAGCCCTGTCTCCCACCTTGTCCCCGAGAAGGGTATCCTGGAAGCTGCTAATCTGGTCAAGTAACACCATGTTATGTTAGAGTCCCTGGGATCCCAGCCACAATCAACAGTGGCAAAGCTTGTCCCCCACCACTGCCAATGCTAAGCTGTTTGTTCCTTCGGAATGGACACGGATTGTCCTAATCCAACTACTGTGAGCTTGTCTTCTGCATTTTTCCCCCCAGAAATTGACAGCTTGGACCAAGTCAGATAGTGGTTTTGGATTCATTTTCCGTGCATATTGGTGGACACATTGCCTCCAGCCTTGTGCATCATATTCAGGAACATTTAGGAAAGTCTCATGCACTTTGGAAAAGGGAAACCTGGTGACCTTTAGCCTCTAAAGCAGTGGTTTTCAACCTTCCTAACACTGCGATCCTTTAATACAGTTCCTCNTGTTGTGGTGACCCCCAACCACAAAATTATTTTTGTTACTACTTCATAACTGTAATTTTGCTAGTTGTCATGAATCGCAATGTAAATATCTGTGTTTTCTGACAGTCTTAGGGGNCCCTTGTGAAAGGGTCAGTTGATGCAAAGGGGTCATGACCCACAGTTTGAGAACCACTGCTCTAAGGTGATTCTAAAGGTTTACATTTTCTGTGTCTGAGAGCTCAAAATTCTGAGTCTGTTATTGTGTTTGAGACTTGCTTATTGAAGGCCCGGGCACACAATGATTATAATACTAAAGGGCGGGTGCCATCAGGTGCTTTTTTCAGTCAAGGAAAAAAAGACAGTTTAGATTTTTCAGGGGATACATAGTTTACAAATTGTGTTGGGTAATAAAGTCAGAATGTGGGGATGGAGAAGGAATATTGGAGTTACATGGTCTCAAACTGGGGCATCTTGGGTAGTATCAAAGACTCCATTTTTGAGGCTAGCTGTTCACACNGTTGGGACCAATATTTGGACTACACTAGGGAAGGACACAAGGGTTCTTGTCAGAGTGAGAGCCTGNTGGCCTCTGTCTGCCCCTGGGTCACTGTCTTTCTGTGCTTCTGTTTTACATCTTAATGAACAACTTAAGAGTTTCTAGAACACTATGGTGATGTTGAGAATGGAGGTGAGAACCATTTCCAGGCACNCTGGTTAGTTGTCATGACAACAAGATCTTCCCGCNTCCCCCTAGCCCTAGAAAGCTCTATGACCTCACTCCNTGATNACTAATACAACCCCCCAACACTGACAGTTCGAAGATGCTANAATTCTANTTCTCCTGCTTCTATAATTCAATAGATAGCAATAGAGTTGATAAACACAGGATGGGGCACATCTAGATTACAGACATTTCATGTGGTATACAGGCTGTGTTACATTTGAATAATATAACAATAGTTAAAAGTGAAGGCTTTCCATATGAAAATCCAGAGAGATTTCCAGACTTNCTTGAGCAATAAGGTGTGAAACACATGGTACCCAGGGGAGCTGCAGGCAGGGTGCCCTGGAGATGGGACAAGTGTTCTATTCTCCACAGTCCCCATCACTCCCTACTATCTCCCTGACCCAGAGGTAGAGGCTTGGTTGTCATCAGCATCTTATACCCAGCTCAGCCTCTGTCATTTAAGTGCTGGCCTGGTCCCAGTGTGGATCTGTGTTCAAGAAAAAACAACGTTACCTGGTTCAGTAATTGTCTGGGCTTCGTGCTTTTGTGTGTACAAGACACTAATTCTGAAATTCCACTTCCCCTGTGTTTGAGCAATTTGGCATGTCTGAAGTCCATTGTACCTTATCTGGGATGTGGTATCCTGTTANCTAGGTTACGTAACAGTTCTGCCTTGACTTTCGGGTAGCTGATCCCTCTCCCAGAGATTCCCCTACTGCATATGAATCAGGCAGAGGTGTCTCCCTGGAAAGGGAAGCTGAAGCTGAGAGCAATGGAATGAGGCAGGAAGTCCCCCTGGGTTGCATTGCCTCAGCCCCTCCCGTCCCTGCCTCCAGTGTGGTCCCGGAACAGCAAGCCCGTGCACACCACCATCCTGAACCCCCACATCCACCTGATGGGTGACGAGTCAGCGTGCATCGCCTACATCCGCATCACGCAGTACCTGGATGCAGGTGGCATCCCCCGCACGGCCCAGTCAGAGGAGACCCGTGTCTGGCACCGCAGGGATGGCAAATGGCAGATTGTCCACTTCCACAGATCTGGGGCACCCTCCGTCCTGCCCCAGTAAGAATCCTTTCTTCCTGCACCTCTAGGGGGAATTAAGGGTGTTGATCTGGTGCGGGGTAGGGGTGGGGGCAGTGGGGCATGCCCAAGGGAGCAGGCTGCTGCCTTCTGCCTCTGAATAGCTACAGAGAGGGTGACAAGACTCCAGCAAGGAGACTCTGGCTCTGCAGATCCTGGGNCGGATGCTGGGTGGAAATCCTGGGAGGCAGCATTGACCGTGTCTAAGGTGGTGGGCTTACTGTGTCTTACAGTTGAAGGACCAGGCCGGGGTCCCTGCGTTGTTGCATCGCAGAGATCCCACTCTTTGTCCGTGGAATGCGGCTGCTGGTTCTCTCTTGGATTTTGTTGGAATTCTCCCTGTCATATCATCCTGCCATTGTCACCTCTGTACCTGCATCATCAAAGTCCGCTCCTTCACAAAAGCCATCACAACATCAAAGCAAATGGCCAGCTGTTCCCAGCTCCACCTCTCACTCTCACTCTCTCCCTGCCAGTGGGGACCTTCTTCAGGCTTGGGTACCCAGGATGCTGGCCCCAGGAACCCCTACCCCCCCAACCACTGTTGTTGGCTTGGCATAGCTTTGGCTGTAGGTGAGGAGGCCTGTGTGTTTACTGGCAAGTGAGGAAGAGAAGGGCAAGTGTGACACGGGGCCCCTCTCTTCCATTCCCTCCTCTTCTGGGGTCCCCAGGGAAGCACAGATGAGCCCCTCAATTTCCAAGCCAACTCCTTATGGGGGAGAGAAAGAGAGGAGTCCCTGCCTTGAACTGCTGCTCTCATCAGCTCCCCTCCTATGCTGGCCCTGTGTTGACCAGACTATCCACTATGTATGGGGAAGAGGGTGGGATCTCCCCTTCAGGCGCCCCACTTACTGCCTCAGTCCTTCTGGGAAGTTTGCCTCCAGCGTTAACCTGACCATTCTGCCCTCCAACGTCCTTGGAGAATTCCAGCTTCTTCTGTCTGAGAGGAAATCTGATGGTGTTTCAGGGGCAAAGCAAGCAACATTTAGGTATCACTTCTACTTGGACGCATGCCTTTTTACAGCCAAACTTCTGTGTATTTCGTAAATGGATTTTACGTTAACGGATATTTATGTATAACTAGACCTCAAGAGTTGGATCGGGTTGGGAAGTGGGTAGGAAGAGGGGTGAAGGGAAGTTTTTACTCTGTTCCAGATTTTTTTGGGGGGGTTCCTTTCTGAGGTGGCCTCACCCCCTCCCCAGGGAGCACAGCTTCCTTCTATTCTGGTCCCCATGGTCAGCTGACAGGATTTCTTCCAGGGCCAGCATGACTAACATACAGTGAGTGAGTCAAGGCTGNGGAGGCCACCAGGATAGGAAGGCCCAGACTTGACATCTCTGGAGCTGGAGTCCTCACTACTGTACTTCCCAGGAATTCTTTCCCCATATCTTTGTACCATCCCCCCACTCTCCCCTCACTACCTCTTGAGCACGCGCCCTCATTGCTTCTCTTAACTTGGACGAAACAGAACACCAGAAACTTATTTTCCTATTTCACACTGAACTTGGGCCGGTCGTGCACTAGGCTTTAGTGCGCTTGCCTGCCTACCTCCTGCCCTCCCTCCCTCTCTCCTCCTCTCCCCCTTTCTTTCTCTTTCTTTCTCTCCCTCTTCTTGGCTCTGATATGGAATGCTGTGTCTCATCTACGGGGATCTCCTGTCTGCACTGTTTTCTTTGCATGACTTTATATGCAGTAAGTATGTTGAAAAAAACAAAAACAAAAAAGAAGAAAAACACTCAGCAAAATCAAATGACATTTTGGACAAAAAAATAATACTAATAATAACATTCGAGGTTGTATTCTCAGTGTCCAACTTGGAATTACGTTGCTGCCTCTCTGTGCTTTTGGTCTCTGTGTGGCCGTGTTTCGCCAGCATGAGACACTGTCCCCTCTGGAGGATTCTAGGGGAGGAAGAGCCATGTGTCCAGGGGTTTGGAGACAGCATGGATCCTCTCAGCTTTTCTGAGGGTTGATTGGAGCAGAAGTGGAAGGGATGTTTAACCNAGAACTTTCTGGTGTTCCCCTGTCCCCCACGTAATGAGCTATGTGCTGGGCTTCTCTCTCAAGTCCTGCTGCCCNGGGACAAGTACAGGGCAGAAGAGTGGCTCTATTGTCTAAGCCACCCCACTGTAGTCCTCTGCCCTTGGTAGAGAGACACTGCTGCCCCAGGCCCAGGCATGGGCCCTGGCCCTGCCTCAGAACCAACCTTCTTCATAAGGCCCAGTGAACCCAGCCACCCACAGCCATCCCCAGCCAAAGGTAAAGGAGGATGTGGCCTTTACCAGGGGATGCTGCAATTACCAAGCAAGACCTAATCCCTTATTCGAGCCTCAGTTTCTCCATCAATGTTCCTACCCAGAGTGATGGAGGATCAATCAAACAAGATGGTGACACTAAGCCCACCCCACTTATGAGAGCCTGCTGGGTTTGTCACTGGCTGGCCTTCTTATGTGTCACGCCTGGCCAGTCTCTCTCCTTTTCCCTGCCTGCCCCTCATTTTCCTCTTTGGTGCCTGTCTGTTGCTTGCCAGCAACGGACTGCAGAGGAAAGAAGTGTTTGGGGACTTCGGTGGCTTTGATTCCAGTCTCTGATTAGACCTGCTTTGGGTGAGTCCTTGCCCCTCATGGGGCCTCGGTTTCCCCAACCAGAAGACGTCTATGCCCTGCCTTCTGTTGGCTAACATGCTCCCTGCCCACTATGTGCCTCTCCATACGTGGGAGAAGTGGAGGCAGACCCCTACCGCAGTCTGAGATGGCCCACTCTGCAGAGGCCGCTCCTGTGGGTGGGCAGCCAACTGGTGTAGACCTTGGGGACACTACAATGATCCCAAGGTGGCAGGCAGGGGACCTGGCAGAAAAAAAATGCCCAGAGCCCACCCTCACCAGACAAGCTCCATGCTCCTCCCAAATACCCTCTAGATGAAAAAAGGAAGAAAGAAAGAAAAAAGAAGAAAGAAAAAAAGAAAAGGCAAATCAAAACTCAGGCTCTGGTCAGGGTTATAGGAAAAGCATCTCCAGCCTTATGTGCCATAGCTCAAATCCTGCCCCATGGCTTCCTGGCCCCCTTCAAAGGGAGACCCTCGGGGGGATATGTTTGCTAGGCTCCTGTGCTGGTTTCTTTGTTACTATCTGTTTAGGGTTTTGTTTCAGTTCTCTCTTTCTCTCTCTTTCTTTCTTTTTTTAACATGTGGCTGTGAACTTGAATGACCACTGCTCAAACTTTCTGCTACTGGGGGTGGGGGTGGGGGTAGGGTGGGGGAGAAGAGATGTCTGTTTTATTCTTGGTGTTTTCAGTGCAATAAATAGCTACAAATTTATATGACTCTATGTCTTCTTGAACTGGTCAAGGCACAGAACTGTTTTTGGTCCAAGTCTCCCCTGTTGCAAAATGAAAGTCCGGGTTTCGGTCTTCAGACAGATTGGAATAACTTGGTTCANGTGCTCAAGGCTGGGCCAGTCATTACGCAATTGTCTGGACCACATGCTCACACTCTTAGGACCAAGGATGGAGTCTGCTTCCTTTCAGGCATTTGGNGTACCCTTAACAAGAATTAGGGGGTGGGTATGTATTGTCACAAGCAGCCAAGAACTCAAGTCTCTCTGAGGGGCTGACAGGTCAAGGTTCATCTTCTGTTAGGGCCTCAGTTTCCCTTGGACAATGAGAAAGGTTATCTGGAAAAGGCCCTCTCTACCCATTCTTTTCCTTCTGCATGACCTCACAGACAATCTCGAAGCTCCAGAGTCCCTAGTGAGCTATGTGATGATGAGTTAAGGGGAGGAAAGGTCTCCAGATTACAAATGTAGTCTAGGGAGTCTANTGCTTGGGGAGGAACATTGAGCCGGGACAGCAGGAAGCCAGTGAGAGGNCCCATGGACTACAGGGAATTTCTCTGTGGCCACACCACTCATCTTCAGCACAGCAGGGCTGGTGTGACAATGCGGCAATGTTGCCCTCAGCCCTCTGCTCACAGCAGAGACCAGCAAACTCATCTGCATTGTGCTTGAGACTGTCCCAGATGNTGACATGAGCTTTTTGGTCCTATAACTAGGACAATCAGCCGGGCATGGTGGTGCATGGCTTTAATGCCAGCACTCTGGAGGCAGAGGCAGGGGGATCTATGAGTTTGAGGCCAGCTTGGTCTACANAGTGAGTTCCAGAACAGCCAAGGCTACACAGAGAACTCCTGTCTCGAAAAAAAACAAACTCCAAACAAACAAACTAAGACAGTCTCAGGCAAACCAGATGAATCAGCCATCCTAAGCTACAACCCCTCTTTCCACAAAGGCTCAGATTTCATGGGGCCAAGAGGATTGTCTAAAGGCATCCTCTTAAACTGTGGTCCTCCCAAAGTTCCTGTATCAACTGCTTTCCAGGTCTGTCNTTATGGATGGTATGTGGGGTAGCCAAAGGGACTGTCTAAGAGGAATGTGCCCCTTGCACACAGCTAAGGGTGTTCACAGTGAGAGTATAGACCAAGGCTCAGAAGAACACGAGAGCTAACAAATATTGTCTCAGCTCTGCTTTCATAGCTCGAGGCAACTGGGCAGTGCAGAGGGACTTGGAAGCTTACATAGGCTGCCATTTCAGATTCTCACCAGCAGGTGGCAGAACANNAGTGAGTTACAGGTGTATGTCACGGAATAGTCTGGGCAGGTCCAGTAGATCTCAAGAGAGCTTTTGAATGCTCAAAGTGTACCACTCAGAATTCAGATTAGAACTGTGTTTTTATCTCACAAGAGCATGCAATGCTATAGTTCAAAGTGTGTTTTCACAGCACTTGCCCTAGTTACAACAGTTTTGGGGAGCAAGGAANACAGCAAGACTCAGAGAGCTGCTTGGGAACCCTGAACCAAAACTCACTCAACTTTTAGGTCCTCTAGAGATCCCCCCCGTTCCTCGGTTCTGTGCCTTTCTGACTCTGGACATCAGCAAATAGTGAGTCGGGATCTGAGAAGCTTGCCACCTTTTGACTNTGGGTCCCCTTTCAGCCTCATCTTTATTGTCTATTCCTGTGGTTTCCAAACACTTGGTTAGGTCCCTGGCNCCCACAGTGCCCTCTACCTATGCCACCAATAGGCCTAAACAAGTGTCCCTAAATCCACGTGCTCCTCAAAGGCAGGCAGGGCAGCAAGTCCCCACTCAGGACACATGTGGTAGGCATTGCCACTTGTGCATGAGGCCAACCCTGGCAAGCATGTTGTTGGGTTTAAAGACGCACAGACATGACACAAGCAGATGTATCGTTCTGCCAATCCACAACAGCAATGGCTGTCGCTTACTGGGTACTAACCAAGTCCACACATGTCCCATCTCCTTTACTTAAATGCTCTCAATCCTCAGCACAGCCCTGTGATGGGCCACAACATGAGTAAGAAGACTGCATCTGAAGGGTAAGGGAAGCTGGCCAATGAGGCTAGGGTTGGGGGAGGTGAATTGGACCCTGAGCCACAGCAAATGCTGACTTTTCTGGGCTGTGCTGGAGCCAGGTTGGAGTCTCNAGAAGACTTGAAAATGAGCTAGAACTATTTCCTGTCTTCCAAGAATCCCTGACACTATGTCGGACTACAAGAGCCAAGATTCAGGACAGGCTGGGTGGAGGCTAGACCTGGAGCTGGAGGAAAGANAACAGGTGTGACTTGAGGCTTGGGAGGCTATGTGGAGGGGATGGATGGGAGGGAAGTCTAGAGACAAGGCAGGGACCGACAGCTTGGAAGCATGTGACTGTGGGAAGCAGGCTTAGGAAGTTGTGGGGACTGAAAGTAGGAGAGGGGCAAGGGAACCCTGAACCTACTGCGACATGGTTGTGCCATTCTAGGACATAGGTGGGTCCCCACCAGTGGAAATGGCCTCCCCAGGCCTGGGGTGTAAATCCTTCAGAAAACACTTCCTAATGGTTTCTGGGGGGTGTTTACTCAGGAAGAGGCAGAATAGATACCACCCCGTTGGGAATGGCCTCTCTCCTTGTCCTTCTCTATTCCTCAACCTGGACTACCAAGGTCCCAGAGGCCACTTCCTTCAGGTGTCTAACCCAGACACCTCANTTCCCAGACCTAGGTGGAGGGGTGGAGGGAGCTAGAGGGGACTGTCCTATCACTCAGGAGAAAAGGGATAAAGACTATTGTCCTCTCCTNGTATGGCTCTTGGTGAGTCATAGCCTCCCTGGACCTCNGTTTTCTCATTACAAGCATGACCTTGGGGAGCTGGAGAGACGGCTCAGCAGTTGAGAGCACTGACTGCTCTTCCAGAGGAATGGGGTTTAATTCCCANCACCCACATGGTGGCTCACAACTGTCTGTAACTCCAGTTCCAGTGGATCTGACACCCTCACACAGGCATGCATGCAGGCAAAACACCAANGCACATAAAATAAATAAATTTGAAGAANGACCTTAGACCTGTAGTTCTAAAATGTGGGACTGGGGTTGGCTGCTGCAGATTCACCCACAGAATCCACTAGATGTAAGTATGTTTCAGGCCCTACTCTTGGGNAGTAAGATCTATTAGACTGAGCAGGGGCCCAGGCAGCAATGGTTTTACAAACCCCTGGGTTAGGGGCTCTGCACTGATTCCCCACGTCCAGTCTCCAATGTTGTGCTGGCTGCCCTAAGATGCCACTATGGGATGACCTACCCAAGGCTTCCCACTTCATCTCCTCTGACCTCCTGGCTCAGAAGAGGGAGTTTGATGACAGAGCCCTCGCCTGCCTCAAATTCCTGAGCCCCAAAACTCTTTGGAACCCTGACTGCCATAAGCAGAGTAAAGGCCAAGGCAAAACGTGGGCTCAGATTTTTTTTCCTTTTGAGGTAGGATCTCATGTAGCCCAGGCTAGCCTCTAACTTGTTTCATACCCAATGACCCTGAGCTTTTGATCTTTCTGCCTCCAACTTCCTGAGTGCTAGGATTGCAAGCATGAACCACCATGCCTCATTTTAGGTTGTGTTAGGGTTTGAACTCAGGGCCTTATGCATGCTAAGCAAACGCTCTACCTATGGACTACAGTCTGCTCCCATCCTGCTGGCTTGGCAGGGTTATTCTGTCCAGTTCACTGGAAGAACCATCAGGGCTCCTAATCATTCAGCCTGGCCTGGAAAAGGGATGACATTTCCTTCCCACCAGGCAGAGCCCATCTCTGGAGAAGGAAGTCCATGGCAGTGGTATTCAGAAGAAGACCTACAGGAGTGGATGGGGGCAGCCAGCTCCCTTTTGTTCCTGTCTCTCCCATCAGGCACCTTGGTAGAGAGTCCATGATTCCTATTCAACTTACTTGATTTATGGATGAGAACACTGAGGTCTGTTGTCACAGTCCTGGTAAGTTCTGGGCCTGATGGCAGCTTGTCCCAGGCTCCAGAATTGTGAGTCCCTGACCTCCTCCTCCCTGGGCTAACTGGAAGTGGAAGCTGAGACTGTTTCTTGCCTACATAATCTTACCTACCAGCTCTCTACACATTCGGTTTTGTGTTAGGCACTTTGATGATCTTTTTTTCAAAGTGTGGTCCAGGAACCTAACAGTGTCATATTTAATCTCTTGCAAAAGGAAAAGTAACTCTCCATTTTACATCAGAGAGGTTTGAGGTTTGGAAACACAAAGTAGCAGATTCTCAGGGTTTCGGGGCCAGGATGTGACTCGGACCATGTCGCTCTGCCTTGGCTCCTGCTTACGGCAATCCTCTAGGGGCTGCAGCTCACAGATGCTGTGGACATTAATGGAAACAGCGTTTTTCTCTCCGCCTAACAAAACCAAGCCTGGATGAGGGTGCTGGGAGGAGGCCTCCCTGTGGATCAGGATTGAGGGGGCGGACTGCTGCCCAGTCCCTTGGAGAGAAGTCCAGGGTTACAGGAAGTCAGGCGGAGACGGGGATGCAAGCCAAGAACATGCTGTGGGCAGACATCCCTGGACGCCTTTGCAGGGCAGGACCAGTGTCATTGAGAACTCAGGCCCTGGAAGGAGTGGCCTGAAGCTAAAGAAGCCAAACTTTCCATGAGCTACCAGCAAAAAGATGAGTGTTAAGGACGGTACACCACAAGCCCGAAAGCTGAACAACCCAGGACTCATGGTATTCCCAGGGGCCTGCAGCTCTCTTAACTCTTGACAATTGTCCCCAGAGCCACCAGAGAACTGTGTTCGGTTTGCCACTCCACTGTGTATAACTGTGAAAGACCAGGGATGTCCAAGGTTGGTCCTGGAGGACTGGGGCAGGGCCTTCAATCAACAGATGTATGTCTCTGCTTGAGCTGGACCCTCACAGCATCCTTCCCCACCTCTCACAGCCCCACTGAGGTTCCTGCTGAAGAATTGTGGCTACCCCATTACAGGGAAAAAGCCTAAAGCTTGGAGAGGCATAGTGACTTCCTTTGATCACATGGCTCAGGCAGACAGAGCTGAGAACAGGCCAAGCCTGTGGCTGAGCAGCCAGAGCCCTCTCTCTGCAAAGTGCCCTGCCACATCCTAAAGTGCTCTGAGGTCCAAGGAGTATGAGACAAGAATCTCGATGGCATAGAAATAGAATACATTTTCTCAGAAGAACATGAGAGCCACAGACATAAAGGTTTGGCTGTCTGGACTCACCAGATGCGGGGCTGAGTCAGACTCAGGAGTCACATGTGGCTGGGAGTTGAGAAAAGCTCATGTAGGGGGTTGGCTAGGATTCGCATGGCACAGGATCAGGGTGGAAGGACAGTCCAAGCAGAGGATAGCCTGGGTCTGTGTGGGCACAGGCAGAGATGAATTTGCTGGGCTGGTAGAAGGCAGCAGGAGTGGGCAGGGCCTATTGAGGACCTGCTGAGGTAACAATATGCTACCCCTCCCCCTCCTCTCTGCTGGTTTTGGGAATATGGCTATCTTTAACTGGACTGAGGAAGAGACCTTTGCCCCTCCCCATCTAGGTTGCTATCCAGAAAGCATAAACTAGAAGTGACTGCAGGGAGTCAGGAGCTTCGTCTCAGGCTTTTACTCGCTCTAACAAATTCTAGGGCAGAAGTGCAGGGACCTGGGGCATCTTCTACCACATCCCCACCAGACTGACACGGCGCCTCCTAATTATTAATGCTCCCCATTAACTTTCCAAGTTCAGAGGCATGTGGGTGCGGAGGTCAGCTGAGGCTGGAAGCAGATGACCCAGTGGGGATGGAGTCTAGGCCTGGCCTTGCTCCAGAATGGCCTCCAGAGACTTTGGCAAGTGCTGTCCTCTGAGCTGCTCAGCCCTGAGTCTGCAGAGCTGAGAACCTGCACCCAAAATCCATACTACCAGCNACTCTTTGGAAGCTAGGACACACAACTGGGCTACCTTCTGAAAGGAGCTAGGACACGCTGCAACCAGGCTACCTTATGAGACATAGCGTAAGTCTCAAGAACATGACAGACACGGTTCCTTTTCCCCTTCCCACACACCCCATCGTCCCTCTTGTCCTGTCAACATCCACTAAGGATCGCTTGCTTGTCATTCTCCCACCAACATTATTGTTCACCTTGCGTCCCTAACTGGTTCTATGGACCCTTGGGGTGTCACCCAACCAGTACCTTCTAGATTCCAGGCTGGGGTCCTCCCTATTGTGGATAGAGTCAGTGTCCCCTCTGGTTTACGTCCTATGCTGTCACAGAGCCCTCCAGATGGGATCTCTGGTTCCCAGTTAGCTCCCCAACCTGGCTGGTGTCTACCCAAGTCTGTTGTGACTCAGAAAGATCTACAATCAGTAAAGGGCTGGGATGCGGCAGTTGGGAGACTGTGGCCCAACAGGAAGAGCAGTTGGAGAGCATGGAAATGGAAAAGGCATTCTGGGCTAGAGACTGAGCAGAGGTAACACAAGAACTATCAAGTCCAGGGCCTGGGCTGGAGAGCAGGGCTGGGAAGGTAGAAGAGTCAGGGGTTCAAGAGAAAGCCTAAGAGCTGAGGTAGCAGCCGAAAAAACGGGGTGCCCCATACATAACCTTCCGACCCTTCCATCTCACACTGCAATTTGAGAGAAGTGAGATCTCAGCTCCAAAACCCTCCAGGCTTATGCCCTGGTCACCAGCTGCAGCCATGAGTAGGTGCCCAAGGCAAGGCCCTCAAAACCATGGCCCCAAGGGAACAGAGTGGGTCAACTCCCCATATGGGTGCGGCAAGAAGGCTGCACACCAGGGCCCCCGCCAGAAAGTGGAGGCTGTACCTGGTGTGGCAAGAGGATTCTGCTGCGGGAAAAGGGCGCTCCATCACCCTTTTCCCACTTGGAGTACCAACAAAGGGGTGGGCGGGCCTGGTCCTTTGTAAGGGGGAATGTATTAATACCCAACATCAGGGACCTTCTTTTCTTCCCCATCAAAGCCTTGCAGACACCTGGGTCTGCATTAGAAAGGCTTGGGGCTCTTTCATGTGTTGAGGCCCTGCCAGAAGGGGGCTGAGAACAACCAGGAGATTCTTCTGCTTAGAAAACCCAAGACCAGTCCATCAGCTCCAGCCTCCCTTGAAGGGATACTTTCGGGTGGTAGAGATGCTGCCATGACCTGCCATCCTTCCTCCCCACTTTGGGCAAGTCTCTCCCCTCTGGGGCTCCATTTGTCTTTATGTACAATGGGGGACTGAGCAATTTCTAGGGGTCCAGCATTTATCCACAGACATTACAAAGCAAACGCCTGAAGTCAGGGTTGCGAGAAGCAGGTGGCCAGCCTTGGGCCCCTCCTCTGTCCAGTGGGAGCTGGCACGTACTCTGTGATGCCCACTGTGCCCTCAGTAGCAAAGAGTCAGGTAAGGAGGGTGACCTCATTTGGTATTTATTGACAATCAGCCAGCAGAACACAAATGGGCTGGGGAGACGCCAGGAGAGAGGTGGACGCAGAGGCCACTCACTACGCTGCATGAAAGTGCCCTGCTCTGCTGGGAAATGCAATGTCAGGACACCTGGTGGCCACACCTGAACGCCATCTCTCAGGGACCCAGGATGGAGGCTGCCCTCACAGCAGATGCCCTGCAGCATCAGGACAAATGTCCAATGTGGACCATCTCTGAGTCTTGGTTTTCTTTGTCACGGGAAGCCACAGGGACAGGGGAGAAGGGTCCTGACTGCAGCCTTCCTTCCTACCTCCATGGTGGGTGCTCCTCACGCCTCCATGTGCCAGCCCAAGGCACAATGTCCATGTGGTGAAGGGCAGGCTCTGTCTGTCTACTCCCACCCTAGTGCCTAACTCCAGCTACTAGGACCTCTCTCTCACCTGTTCTTCAGAAGCCTCCCATCTCTATACCTGTCCCTAAACAAACCTAAAGTGATACTCGGTGCCATGCATGTCCCCTCCCACCCTGCCCTTCTGGCTCCCCCTCCCTACTATTCCTCACTTCCTCTCATAACCTGTGAGCATCACCATCTCCAGACATTCTCGGTCTCTGTTCTGGCAGGTTGGCCTCCCCCTGGCTCAGGGATAGCTCTGGTCCATACGCCCTCCCTCCTGTCTGTTCTGTGATCCTTCACATCCCCCAGCCCCCATCTCTTCTGGGAAACTTGGCCTTAACACAGGAACCCACAGAGATTTTTCTGGCCTATTCATTTACTAACTCTCCATATCCAGGAACCCTCGAGGCTTCTCACCCCCTGGAACTCCAGGTTTAAAGTGGACTTGTATGGAAATGTGTCTTGTTAAAATGTCTGAACAAAGATATCAAATATGGTGCCCGCAGCCCCAAAAGAAAGGGAGTTGGCTGGCTGGAGGCTTGGGAACAAGTCCTCTTGGCCATGTGACCTTGGACCAGCTCTTCCCTCCCCGGCTTCAACACATCCCTCTGCAAAGTGAGGCCTGAGCTGGATCATTTCAGCTTTGAATGGACTATGTAGTATGTGTGTATGTCCCCC
The DNA here is from genome assembly GCA_001675575.1 of Neotoma lepida. Lineage (NCBI taxonomy): Eukaryota > Metazoa > Chordata > Mammalia > Rodentia > Cricetidae > Neotoma > Neotoma lepida. Next base: position 547,343 of record LZPO01044060.1, read on the forward strand.
TAGATAGAGGTGCCAGGAGAGGCAGAGGCCACAAAGAGGGACTTATACTGGGGACTGGCATTGCTGTAGCAACCTCCAACTGCCTTTCAGAATCCCAGCAGGCATAGCTGTCCCCTGCAGACTCCAAGGAAGAGACTGAGGCCCTGGCCAGCCCTCCTGTTCGGTAGTCCCCAGTTTCACATCATGGACTCTTCCTCCTCCTCTGCNATCTCGCGGTCCACCTCAATGGCCGTATTCTCGAAGCTGGTGATGCCCCCGTATTTACGCATGTGTACCATCAGTGGCTTTGGTGACTGGCTCCCCGCCAGTGTGGCCACATACATGCCCGTCCGGTTCTCTTCCAGTGATGGGCCCCAGTCTATAGCAGGCCGGCTGGCCTGCTGAAGCCGCTGTGGCAGAGCAATGATAACGGACGTTGAGTGTTTTCCATGGCCAGGCACCCAACAAAGGCCTGCCTGTGCCCAGTGGGAATCTGCTCTGCCACAGCTGGACTGGTGGCCTCAAGGTACCATCTGTCAACTCCACACTGGGGCATGGTAAAGAGGATATAACTAGTTGGTGCCGGGAATAACATGGCTTCCAAGGCTATGAGACAAGACATACACACACCATGACAAGCTTCTGAAGGTAGACTCAGGCGCCTACTCTAGCTCTCTACTGCTGAAAGCCAAATTCAGACTTGCTGGGGGCTTTTGTAAAAGAACTGGCAGGCAGAGCAGAGGCAGGGATGAGGTGGTATCCCTGGACACTTCTCAGATTCCAGTGTCCAGGAAGGAGGGAGCTGACTAAGTCTACAATTCCAGAGTCCCTTCATCCTTAGCCACATTCCCAGGGCCTTCTGTCCATCCTGCCAGAGGAAGAACCCTGTACCCTGAGAAAAAAGAGGCCACTGACAACTGATGAAGCCCACTGGGTACAGGTTCCAAGGGCACAGAGTGTGAAAGGCTCTTGGGTCTAGTGCCAAGGTCATTGGCACTCAGAGTGTGGTGGCATTTATTGAACTGTTANAGCCAGCTCCTCACAAACTTGCCAATGGTTTCTTCTCTTTCTTGGAATGAAATCTGAATGTTTGCCATGCTCTCTGTGACCTGCTCTGCCTACCTTCCTGTACTGATTGGTTTTTGTCAACTTGACACAAACCAAATAAACTCTTTCCACCCCAATTTGCTTTTGGTCATAGGGTATGTGTGGGGTTTTTGTTTGTTTGTAGTTTATTTTTAATTTTAAATACATGCATGTATTTGCATGTGTATATATATATATGCATGTGTCTGTGTTTAGGTATGTACATGTCAGTGCAGGTGTCTGTGGAGACCAGAAGAAAGTGTCAGATCCCTTGGAGCTGGAGCTACAGACCATTGTGAGTTACCTGATGTGGGAATCGAACTAGGGTCCCCTACAAGAGCAAGTGAGTGCTCTTAACCACTGAGCCATCTCTCCGGCCATGAGTCATGATGTTTTAAACACAGCAATAGAAAGCAAAGTAAGTGGACCTGCCACCTTCCTTCCATTATCCCTGCTCCAGTCACACAGTCCAGACAATGCTTCCATAGCTTCAGTGCTACTGGCCGTCTGTCAGGGGCAAGCTGTGGGGCTGTCCTGTACATGGGAGGGTGCCAACCATGATCCCAGCATATAGTCCTTTCAGTTACACTCTACAACAATCAATAATATCACTGGAAACTGCTCAGGNAAAAAGCACCCTCTATGGGAACTCCTGGTCTGGAATTGAGCACAGAGCATACTCCAGCTCTGTGCTAGGTGTTGGCCTTTTCAATCTTTGTAGTACCCAATAGAAGAGTTATTTATACTCCACCCTCTTTACTCCCACAGATATCATGAGAAAGTAAAAGCTCAGAGAGGTCACTTAAGTTGGCCAAAGTCACACAGGTGGGAAGTGGTGGCACTGGGATTTGAACCTGGAAAGGCTCCATCTTGAACTTTTCTAATGCTCTGCTTTTCTGTTCCTCAGTCTGACTGGCTCCTTTTCCCTCACAGCAACCTTATAGGTAGGTATTCCTGTCCTTATGGACAAACCAAGTTGAGGGATAACTGGAGTAGGGCCATTAGCGCTGTTGGGACTCTGACCCAGTGGATGGAAGGAAGCCCTGATCTCGAGAGGTTCCTCCTGCACTGAGACACAGATCCCATAAATCCCAGCGCTGACATCCTTGGCTCCAGGCTGCCCCATTCTGCTGTNCTCTGNNCACACCTGGTGCTCAAGCAAGGGGCTGCNGGCAGTTCTCTGGGAGGCACAGGATGGCTCTGAGGTTCAGGGAGGGGCTTAGCCCCAAAGCATACAGCGGTTGGAAGTATAGCATTGGCTGGACTTCAGAGAGCACCAGGTGGGTTTTTCCAAGAGAGCGCGACAGTGTGGGGCAGGCACGTGGCAGCAGTGTGCTAGGGCACAGGCCTGCAGAAGGGTCAGGGGACTGCTTTGCTGCTCACTTCCTGCCATTGCCGATTTCCGGCTAGAGCTAGCTTAACAACGAGATCACAACATTCCTACATTCTCAACAGCCGGCTCTCAGGAGCCAAGGCTGGCTGGCTCCAGCCCCTTCTGATAGGTGTGTGTTGTAGGGAGGGTCCCCAGGCTCTATCTGCCCCCATCAGGCTCACTTGAGCTCCATTCACTCGCCATGATGGCCTCCAGCCATTGGAGAACTCCAGACTCATAATGGCCAGGGTGCTCCAGGCTCAGAGAGGGGGCAGGATCTCCTTGTGGTCACACAGCATACCTGCTGGCCCACATGGGTTGCTATCTGTCCCCTTCAAGGCCTGTTGGCTCCTGTGACAATTGCTCTCTGTAACACAATCATTCTGTCCTGGTACCACTAGACCCGCAGGGATCCTTAACATAGGACAAAGGGGACAGCCTACCTTTTGGGGTCTCTCAGTGTTGTCTACTGGCTCTGGTCTCCAAGTTCAAGTCCTGACCCCTACACTATCATCGGTGGTCTTTGGATTCTTCTTCTCTCCAATCCCAACACCAAGGCCTCATGTGATACGAGAATCAGATCATGATCCCAGACCCAAGTGAATCTAGACCCACAT
>LZPO01044060.1:550486-576404 GCA_001675575.1 Neotoma lepida
GAGGGCACAGGGCTGGAAGACTGTAGGTAGGCAGGAAAGGCAGACTCACCTCCCAGAGGGAGCCTTCCTCTCGAAGCACAGCTACCAGCATGCCAGCTGGGATCATGAGGCAGGAGAGCAGACCCATCAGGATGCCTAGCAGCTCAGCCCAGGCAGGGAAGCGATAGCTGCCGTACTCCGAGGGCTGGTACTTGACGATGCTGTACACCAACAAGGCCTGCAGAGTAGAGACTCCAGCATCACTGGTCCTCGAGTGAGACCCAGAGTATGGCATGGCCTGGGTCTGGACCACCTTAAGGCCTAAGAGAGCCTAGCTGGGACCTACCCATGGTCCTAAGCTGTACCAGAACTGAAGATGGTCCATTTCTGGGGCCTCTGCCAGANCTGGCCTATTGGCCAGTTCCAAGCTGACTTAATATGAAGGTTTGTGACAGCCGGGTCTGACATATCCTAAATCCTGAGACAGCCTCTCTCTGCTCCCACCCTATGACCAGCAAAACATAGTACTAAGGCTCCCTCCCAAGGCCCTAAGAATTAGGAAAACCCTATCCACTTGCCAGAATAGCACAGCTTAGAAAACTGGGGCTTGGAGGAGGATGTGTAGGCTAGGTCCTTATGCCTACTCCACAGCCCCGGCAGAGGCTCACGCAGAGCTGGGGCAACCCAGCTGGACTAAATGCACAGAGGGACCTGCATTTGGCCTTGGGGTCCCAGCCAACCACCTTCCCTCCCACCCCTGGTTACCAGGAGTGTGGCTGGGGACAGAAACAGCCAGCAGGCCCTGAAGTAGAGGCCTGGCTTGAAGCCCAGCATCATGTGGATGTCTCGGCAGAACCTCTGGATGCCTGCACAGGGAAGGAGAAGGAGTGTCCCTGTGATTGGTCCCANTAGTGCCTGTGGCTGCCTCCTCCATGCCTTCTTCCCTGCCTGACCGACAGTACAGGGCCCACACCCTGTTCTCTCACTCTGAGGAGTGTCAGCCTGCCTCCCCCAGCCCTTCTCACCATATACCCGGGTGACAGCGAGGCACGTGGTGATCACCACCACCATGAGTCCGAAGCTGGCACTGTAGTCATCCAGAAGGACCAACCAGTACATACCACCCTAGAACACAAAGCACAGGAGTGGGCCTCCAGCCTCAGTCCCCTTCTCTGCTGCTGCCCATNTCCTTCCCAAAGGAGGGGAGTGGGAAGNAGCTAGGATGCCTCGAGGGCAAAACTAACCAGGAAATGATCCACCCGCTCAGCCCTGTAGAGACATTGTCCCTTCCTGCCTCCTGACAGCCAGATCTCCTAACAGAACCCATTTATGGGAGAGGAAAAATGGGTTCAGAGAGGAAAATTCACTTGTCTGGAGTCACTCAGCAAGTGTAGGGGTGAAGTTTAAAACAGGTCATTCAAATTTACTCCAGAGTCAGAACTCAACCACAGACCAAGGTGCCTGCCACAGGAAACAGGACCTGGCAGGACCAGAAGCAGTTCAATGACTGCTCAGCTGGCCAAAACTATGGCTGCAANCACTGCCCCGCCCAGCTCCCTGAGCTTGTANGTGCCCTGCAGGTCACTCACATCGGTGGTGAGGATCAGCCCCATCAGGTACATGGCTACGCAGATGAGACCTGAGAACACCGCCTTCTTGGGCCGCAGGTAGTAGGGGAATTCGTCTGTCACTGCAGTCACTATGGTCTCTAGAAAGGCAAACTGCAAGGGGTATTGAGATCAGAGTTCTACCCACACACATACCAGTGCCCACTCCCATGGGCAAGGCTCACCTGGCTATCCAAGCCAAGAGTCAGCAGCATGAAGAAGAAGAGGAAGGACCAGAAAGGTGACAGGGGCAGCATAGTCATGGCCTGTGGGTAGACAACAAAGGCCAGGCCAGGGCCTNGGCCCAGGGCATGCAGGGTCAGCAGGTCTCATCTGNGTAGCCATGTACCTGGGGTACACAGTATGCTCCAATATGCATTCAAATGCATAGGGTGTCTTGTGTCCATGCAGGAGCTTTCTCACTTACCACACCCAAGTGCAGAGACAAACACTAACTGAATATTAACATTCATTACTTCTTAGTTTCCAGGACTCAGGCTGTCACACTGCAAGTACTCAGTGCATAAGGCTATTGAATATGAATTAGCAATCATGCACAAATACACACAGGGACCAAATATAGCTCCTAATCAGAACACAGGTCTGCACACACTCATTAATGAGAATCCCACCAGTACACATACTTACACTCATCCACTGACACAAGACACNCTGATTCACACGTCACTGGCACCTCAGATTCACTTTCACACATACATCTCAACCCAGGATGTGACCTATTTGTACTTCCACACATACATCTCAACCCAGGATGTGACTTGTTTGGACAAACAAGACCTGAAAGATAAGACAGCCTCATACAGAAACCCTTTTGTCTCCAGCAGATTGCTGTTGTACACTCACACATTTACACAGATGACCCTACACAAATGCATATGCATACACACACACACACACACACACACAGAGCTATCCCCTATCTTGCCAGTCTGTGTTGATAGCATGCCCTGTGGCCCAGCCACCTCTCACCCAACCAAACCCTCAAATGCTGCCACCACCTACCTGCTTTGGCCACTTGGTCCACAGGCACACCCAGCTCCTGAGACATGTAGCCCAGCACGGAGAAGATAGCAAAGCCAGCCAGGATACTGGTGATGGCATTACCCAGAGTGACAATGAAGGTGTCTCTGCCAGGGGAATCCAAACCCAAGCCATGGTGAGCTGGCCACAACCTCAACCCAACAAGAGAACCTCTGAGACAACTATCCTTTTGAGTTTGGTCCCTGGCACTGGGNAGCTGCAGGCACTGACCTGTAGATGTTCTGGTGGAATGTGTTGTAGGAGGCAAAGGTGAGGAGACCCCCGAAACCCACTCCCAGGGAGTAAAAGATCTGAAGAGCAGCTTCAATCCACACCTGTGGCAAGGAAAGAGGGGCAGGGAAGGCAGGGAGGGCCCAGGAGAGGAGAAGGAGAGGTGAGGATGAGAAATAGGTTTAGCGAGGAATGAGGAGCAGCCAGGGTCACAAATGAGGGCCAGGAGCAGCCCCAGCCCCAGCACTTACAATGCAGGATGTGGGTAAGTCCTTCCCCTTTCTGGGACTCAGTTTACCCACCCAGGGTCTGGTAGATGGTCTCTAAGCCTGGTCCAGTCTTGAAGGAAGGTGTGACTAACACAGAGGTGGCAGCAGACTGGAGTTGANCACAGGCTTATGTAACCACTTTACTCTCTGCCTGGAGTCAGAGGGATCCGAACTGGGACCCATCTTTACCAGTTTCTAACCNTANATCCTGGACAAGCTCCGTTGCCCCTCTGCGTTCTGGATCCCTCACCTATGGTGAAGGACCTGGATTAGTGCCTGCCTCATGGGGGAGTCACAGTGAGGGTTAAATCACTACAGAAGTAGAGAAGTGTCAGTGTCAATGATGTCAACTGTCAATAGTGTCAGCTGTCAGGACTGTGTTGTGATCATCACCGGTACAAAGTCCTCCCTGGGCTTTGGAGCCAGAGAGATCTGAATGGAACCCCAGTCATGAGACCTTATGCTCATCACTAATTTTTGTAAGCTTCTAGGAGTGTATGTGCACGTTCGTGCATGCGCACACGTGTGCACGTCTGTTTTGTCAAATGGAGAAAATAATAACTGCTTCACGGGGATTTTTTTTCTCTTTTCGAGACAGGGTTTCTCTGTGTAGTTTTGGAGCCTGTCCTGGGACTTGCTCTGTAGACCAATATGGCCTCGAACTCACAGAGATCCGCCTGCCTTTGTCTCCCAAGTGCTGGGATTAAAGGCATGCGCCACCACCACCCAGNCAAAAATAATTTTTATTTTTATTATTTATCCGGATTTCTGTATGTGTCTTATGAGTGTTTGCAATGTATATGTGGGGGTGGATGCCAGAAGAGAGAGTGGGGTCCCCACCCCTCCTGCTGGATTACCGGCAGAAGTGTGGGTGCTGGGACTCAAACCCAGGTCCTCTGAAAGAGCAGCAGGTGCTCTTAACCACTGAACCATATCTCCATCCCCGCTTCATGGGATTTTAAAGACTAAATGAGGATACANGGGAAGGGCTGGCACAGTGCTGCCACTGGAGGCTCCCCCTCAAGGGTCCCCGCCCCTGCCCCCATCTCCTTTCAAGCTCCCTGCTCACCTTGGAAGACAACAGGTGGTGGAACTGGGGTGTGAGATAGAACTGGATGCCCTTCCAAGCCCCGGGAAGGGTCACTCCTCGAACCAACAGCATGAGAAGAATGAGGTAGGGGAAGGTGGCTGTGAAATACACCACCTGGAAGAGGGCAGGTTGGAATGGCAGAGGACCCTCCACACAGCTCTGCCTGCCCAAACCTTCATCCCAGATACCCACCTTCTCAACCAGCAGTGGTCCTGAGTCAGGAACAGCCACCATTCTGCATATGGCTCCTGCTCTCTCCATCACCAGCCCAGTGTTNCTACCCTGCTTCCAAGGCCACCCCAGTCCCATTTCTACTACTTCCCCTGGCACAGGCTAGCACCCTTGGTGGTGAGTCTCCCCNTCNTGTGCCTAGCCTGTGCCCCTGTAAACCACCTGACATCCCCAACTTCCTGAACATAGTCAGCCACTTCTCTCTCCATCTCGTCTTCTGCCTTGATGGTGACCACGGTGGTCCCTGCTCTCTAACACTTTCTACCCTATATTGCATAGTGATGTCCTCTTGCTTAGCAAAGGTCATTTATGGCCTTTGACAAACAGCCTATCGCCCTTCTCTCTGCCTATCACCTGCAGTGCACACTGGTCTCCTTATATCTAGTTTGTTTTCACCTGCTGACAAAGTCCAATTTTCCCTACATGGGATTCACTTCATATCCAGTGGCAGGGGTGGACTCATGAACAGGCCAAGCCAAACAGATAATCCTCTCCCACCACAGAGATTGGGGATGGGGTGGGTACACAGCTTGCCTTACACAATAAGGTAAGTTCTACAAAATCTACAGACTGGGGAAGCAAGGAGAGGGAGCCAGTGTGGAGGAAGGCTTCAATGAGAGAGAGGTTGGAGGAGCAGACTGTGGTAACAGCTATGGAACCCCGGACCCACCCATGCCAAAGTTGCTCCCCACTCGGGGGGGGCGGGGCGGTTTCCAGTTAGTGTAACACTGAGGTACAGATCACCTGCAACTCCAGGAAGTCTGGTTTATACACCCATCCTGTAAGCATTCCACAATATATAACTTGAATAACCTATGGGTATTGCCCAAAGCAGGCACTTAGCCTAGGAAATCAAGGAGGCCCAGTGTCCCTATTAACTTCCATGCTCTCGTTCAGGCAGAGCCCCCCGCCAGGTCCTCTCTTCCCCTCCCCGGGTGAATCCTATCACCTTCCCAGCCTTGGCTAGCACCCTACTTCCTCTCCAGCCTCTGAATTTTGGCACCCAGCCTCCCAAGCCTCACCTTGCCTGAGGACTTCACCCCCTTGAGGATACAGAGAAACACAATGACCCAGGCCAGCAGCAGGCAGAGGCAAAGGTTCCAGCGAATCTCTCCAGGTTGGCCGATGCCCTGGCTGCCCTGAATGTGCAGGACATAGCGGCTGTGGGAGACAAGGATCCGAGAAGCCTCTGGTCACCCTGACACANTCCATAGGTATGAGAGGAAAAGCCATGTCCAGCATTCCAGGCCCAGTAGCTTTCCCCNCCATGTGACGCTTTCCAAATCCCTCCCATTTTTCTTAAACTGGCTGAGTCCAGCTTGCTTCTACCTCTTCCCACCTCTTTTGGGGAGCAAATAGCAAGTGTAGGCTTGATGATGTGGTATTTGAACAATTATACATACACGCGTATACATTTACATACACACATACACTCCATTCAGGACTCTGACCACGGCTGTGCTCCTCTGAGCCATGGTCCACATTGGGTCGTCACACTTTCAAGGCTCCAAGGCCCACAGTCCCTCTCTTTGCCCCTTGGTGCTCCATGGTAACAGGTCTCTAGTGCTAGTTCTGGTGTCCTACCTCTCCATGTGGATTCCTTGACCCTCTACAAAGCCTTTTCATTAAACTCCCTTCAATTAACGCTTTTGGCAGTGCCATCTGCCCCGTCTATACCTCACCTAATGTGATCAGCCTCGGTATTGCCACAGTGACCTTTGGCAGCCACAGTGACCACGTCAAGTTCTTAAGTTTTGTATGGCATACCGAAATTCATAGGTTGCACTTTAGCNGATACAGGCCCTCTGGCTGGCCTGGAATTGAAGAAATGAGTGGACTGTGCAGGTCAAGCAGGCTGAGAGAGGGAACATTTCAAAACACGAACCTATTGGGGGAACCCTTGTGAGTGATTCTTTGCAGGGGAAGGAAAAAACTATTCATCCAGAGCTGGGCTACTCTAGAATATCCTGGCACAAGTCTGAGAGTCAGGAATNCTTAGAGTCACCTTTGCTGCTACNGAGCAAGCTTCTGGCCCTTGTTTCTCAGCTAGGATAGACTAGTGAGCCACAATGNCTTCCTGAAGCCACCATTCTGGGGCTCACGAGTGCCTGGCACTGCAATGATGGTTTTATCCATGTTGCCTTGTTTAAATCTCCGAGGCAACCTTCATCTCACCTCTGCTCTTACACTAGTCTGAGATGGTTATAACTTTGTAAGGCCCTGGCTCTACAAAGTGCTTCACCAACTGACATAGTATCTCAATAAATGCTTATTCAAAGACTGAATACATGAGTGAATGACTAAATGGATAATGTCCTATGAAGCAGGTATACTTATCACCCTCATTGTGACAGTGGAAGAAACTGAGACTCTAAAAGGTCACCTTTGATAATANATGTCACTCTTGTTAATAAATGGACACTTACCAACCCTCTCACCCCAGAGCTAGACCACAATTTCCATGCCACTTTTTCCTCTAATCTGCACAGCTGCCTTCTGAGTTTGTTACTACAGTTGTCCTGTTCTAAAAGAAGCTGACCAGGTAAGGAGCCAGGATCAGAATTTTTTGTCCCCCACAGGCTAGCACAGCACCCCCCTCCTGCCCACCCTCAGCAGCTACCCCAGTCAGACTGACCTCCAGTACTCCTCACTGGGGCTGACGGTACTGCTGAGGTTAAGGGGCAGCACCCCATTGCCATCCCTGGGGCCTCTGTGCTCCAGGCAGCGCTCCGTGTTCCACCAGTTACCACAGTGCTCCCAGGGCAGATGGCTGGTGAGGGAAGCGAAGAGGTAGAAGAGAACGTAGGCGATGATCATGTTGTAGTAGATAGCCACCAGGCCTACGATGAGCAGCATGGCCGCACCCGCACCTGGAGCAGGGCGGGACAGTGTCACCTCCCTGNTAGAGCCTGGGAGCAGGGTGACGACTCCCCGTGGTTCCCGATGGCTCAACACAGCCAGGAATCGCTGAGGCCTTACCTTTGAAGAGGGGGCTGATTTTCCAGACAGCCAGGGGTCCCAGGCTGGAGAACTGGCCCAGGGAGAGCTCAAGAAAAAAGAGAGGGATGCCACAGATGGCCAGCATGAGGAAGTAGGGAACAAGGAAGGCTCCTGCAGAGAAGGCAGCAGATGCAGGTGGGATTCAGGTGGACCAGCGCCACACCCCCAAGGCCACATACTGGCTGACCCACCACTGTCCCTTGACAGCAGCCACCTACCATCCACCTGTGGTGGATTGTGCACTTCTCCCAAGGGTCACTGAGGCTAGGGGAACTAGTGGGTATTTACACACTTCTGTAGCTAGAGAGCCTAGAATATGGCTGGGCACAGAGCAGGCACTCCAGAAACACCTGCCGAGTGAGTGAATAAATGAAGAGTGGATGAATGAGTTATCTTCCAAGGAGTGCCAGCTCTACACCTCCAGAATCTGGCTCCAGTGGTCCCTTCCTCATCAATGCTGCCTCAGATGCTCTGGCTGACACCTGAGATTTCAAGGGCCCTGCAGTTTCCTGGGCCTGCCATCCCTCCCCTTCTCTTCACACATAGACAGCCACCTCCTTCAGACAGCTGCCTTCCACCAGCTGGCTCTGGTAGGGCTGTAGTCATACATCGAGCAGCCCTCTGCCCTCCCTCCTGAAGATGTGTGGGTAAACATCCCAAGTCACGCTGATCACTTTCCTTGCAATTCTCTTTGGATTNATTCTGGGGTGATCTTCTAGGACGCTCTGGAGGGCCAAACCCTACGGAAAAGAGTCANTCCAGAAGTTTCTATGTCTGGGCTCCCCACCTCAATTTCATGAATGAGGGTTGCTTGTCTGAGGAAAAAGTGACATCAATACACAGAAAGAATGGAGTGGAAGAGGGGAGAATCTCGGGGTCTCGGAGGCTAGCAGGGACGGGGGCTCACAATTTTGCTTGGTCTAGTGTTGCCTGGATTTCTCTTTGCCAACACACACGTTTTAACAAGTTTGGGAGAGGGAGTTGGAGATACAGCAAGAGCATGTAGCCCTGGAGAAGACAGTTGGGAGGGTGGGTCTGCACCANGTGACCTTGGACAGAGAACTTGGTCTCTCCAAGCATTTCCAAGGTGCCGACCTAGAAGGGTTGTTATCAGGGCATGAGGCAGGCACGAGGCAAGCCCACGACCTAGGGGGTGGTGTACTTAACCCTAGTTGTTATTGATGAGGCTTAGAGTGTTAACTTGGAGAATCGAGGACAAAGGGAATCACTTGTAAAACAGCATAGATCTTGTGTTTGCAATCTGAATGGAAAGAACCAGGAGAGGAGGGCACACTGAAGATTGCAGAGAGGGAATGGTGGATGGGGCGGGGCCTTGGAGGAGGTGCAGGAGGGGACAGGAGACAANGCAAAGCCTATGAGTAGTGACAGTGGGTACCACACTCTACACCAACCATGGGCAAGTGGGCAGCTCCTTCTGCCCACCAAAGGGCCTGGGAAGCATAAGTCCTCAGAGAGGAAACCTGGGTATCATCCTGGGGATGGCAAGGCGGGAGGAGGGGCTTGGTGATAAAAAGGGACAGACGGAGTAAATTCCCTCTTAACCTAAGTTCACTTCAAAGGTCATCTTATAGCCCCCGAGTCTTGGTCTGCCACCCCAGCTACTCCCAAGAGGTCCCCCGGCCCATACCGCCTCCATTGGTGTAGGCTCGGTAGGGAAACCGCCAGACATTTCCCAAGCCCACACAGTAGCCGATACAGGACAGCAAGAAGTCCAGTTTGCCCGTCCAGTTGCCCCTGTCTGCTGCAAAATCCACATCCAAGTCCACATCGCCCTGGTCACTGGGAGTCATCAGCAGGTCTGGGGTGACAGGCTGTAAGGATGAGAGAACAAAGCAGAGATGGAGGAGGGTGTGACCAGAGTGGAACTGGGAACCCAAGCCAAGACTGTGGAATTGGACAAGGCTGAGTGGGCAATGCCCTGTCAGTTCAGATAATCAAGCGGTTTCACCTGGACTCAAGAGGCTCTCGCTTGCAGGGAACAGCAGGATGGCTCAGGCCTTTGGAAGCTGCCTGGCCTCATCTTGGCTAACAGAAATAGGCCAAGGATGGTCCCATTTTAATGTCATTGTCAACAATTATCTTTGTGACAGTCATTGCNGGTTAGTGATCACATCGGTAAATGTTCTACTCCTATCTCCTGAGCTAGCCACTCATCCACACTCCATTCCAAGCATGAGGAAAGCCGAGGCTCCAGGAGGGGTCATGAACTACCTGAGGCTTTTGCCTATCTGGCACCCAGCACTCATGATGCTCATGGCCCTGTCTTCACCCTCTTGGAGGTTATTCCATCTGGGTACTAGGACAGTGTGGAGCACACCCCAGGGCAGGTGGGCAGACTGGAAGATGTTCAGGAAAAGAGGCTCCAGGGGGACAGAGGGAAGAAACCAGGGTACCCTTGATACAGGAAGTAGAAGACTTTGACAGAAAGTGGGCTCCCTGAGGAAAGGATCTGAATTCTGTCTTGTGGCTCAGAAAGCCTAGTAGGAACTGTGGGTTTTGCCTAGCACTCAGAAAGAAACCTTTTATGCTCTGTCTCAGAAAGTCAGCGTCCAACTATCATTAATGGAGAGGAACGTGCAGAAGAGAATGAGGCCAGCTGTCTTGACTGCCTCCTTCCTTGATTCACTGTGGTTGGTGAGGTCCACTGGGCACTCTCCCTGTGGCTGGGGCTAAGAAGAGGAGGCCAGCTCCAGACACTTGGGATCTTGGCCCTAATGCAAGTTGGCCTGTTTGTGAGTTACTCTGGCTTTAGTACCTGAAGGAAGCTCGGAGGTATGGGGAGAACCACCTAAAATCCAGAGAGCAACTCCCAAGAAGGGACACGGGAATGGGTCAGAANATGGCAGGGCACCTTGACTGTTTGCTTCTGAAATCCCCTAGTGCCCAGGAGAATGGAAAAACAAAGTAGACCAATCAGTAANTGCCCAGCCATGGTATGTACCACAGGAGAAAAGCCCTTCCTTCAGCTCTCTATCCTGGGAAATCCTGGGAACCAGGGCACTGATTCTGGCCCATGGTCTANGCTAATACACTGTGTGACCATAGTCTTCTGAGCCTCAGTTTCCCCATCTAGGCAGCGTGGAGACTGGGGAGATCATTGTTTCCAGAAACATAACCTTTGAGATGCTCATAGGCATTCTTTGGAAGAATTCTCCACTCAAAAGCTGGGTTAACACAATCTAAAATGTACACCTTGGCTTGCAGGACCAGTCAGCTCATGTAATGGGCCGGGCCANTCCAAATAGGGACTAGAATACAATGTTCCTCATTTCNGTTTAAGAAAAGGGTCTCAAGTGTTGGTACCTTCAGAGATGTGAGTCTAGCTAGGGTCAGGGAGCCCTCTGCTAGAGTCTTCGCTGGAGGCGAATGACTGACAGCCAGGTAAGAGCCTCCCCAGGGACTCAGAGCCAAGCCACTGACCAGATGAGTTTCCATCCTAAAGACTTTCCACCCAAAATAGATAGTGACAGAGGAGGCTTCATTGGGCACTGGCCACATGAGCATCATTAGGATCAAGATGATGAAAGGAGGGCCAGGGTGTGGCTCTGTGGTAGAGCATCTGTCCTCATACACCAGCCCTGGCTTCCAGCCCTGGCAGGCGAATAGAGATGAATGAAGTATCACCCAGCTGGAGATGTCTGCTGTAGTGTCAGGCTGGGCAGTGGATCCTGCGGCTGCACTGAAATTACAGTGTTGGCTTGACTCAGTGACAGTAGTGTGACCATGACAGCAATCTTGTCTGTGGTTAAGCAATGGTGTCAGGGACAGCCTGGCANGACTTNGGGTGATGGTGACAGACAACATGAAAAAAGGTGTTTTAAAACTGAGATAAATAAACACTGGGGTGGCGGTTTTTTGCTGTGGCCTAGGACACTCTGTGGTGAGGGTGGCAGCAACTTCTAGGATTAGCTGAGCTCCTCCCTCCCCTGGGCTCTTGTGGGCCTCTCTAGTTGTGAGAACCAGCTTTTGGGGACCCTCGGGCTTTTACAGGAACTCTGAGGGAGTTGGTGGCAGCCACCTGATATGACCCTTGTCACTAGGTTGCAAGGTAGGCCTGTCACCCAGAGACACGCTGACCATTTCAGGCCAGCTGACAGGAGGTCCCAGTAATGAGGCTCCTCTGATCCCCTCAGAGACGCTGCCCTTTTTACACTCACAGAGCAGTCCGATCTGTTTCCATGGCGACAAGAGTTCTAAGAGCAGGAGGCTGCCAACTGGTCCCCACCTCCCCCAATCAGAAGGAAGCTTGCTCCTGTTCCAGGGCCAGGGGATGGGGGTCCCCCAAAGCTGAGCCAATCAGGAACCTACATGGAGCCCTAGCCTCACCATCAGGTGAATCCCAGGAGGCTTTGGGGCTGGTCCAGAAGCAGCAGATAGCAGCCAAGTAAATGGGGCAGGGCCAGAACCTACCTGGCTGGCTTTGCATTTCCACCTGGTTGGGACCTCCCGCTCCCCACTCTGGATCATGCGGGAACACACTTCGAAGCATGCACCTGCACCCTCTCTTTTAGGGACCAACAGATATGGGTCCCCACCCCCAGGCATCAGGAGAAGGCGACTAGGAGAGGGAGTACTGCCGAGCCTGGGGGGATCTTTTACCTTCTTGGAAAGACAAAAGGCATCCGCTAATCCCACTTCACTGCAGGAAGCAGAGCCCCAGAGAAGAAAGGGAGGGGCCCAAGGTCAAATGGCAAGTCAAGGGCAGAGCACTCCTAAGACCAGATACCCAGCCCAGCCTAGTCAGATTCAGCTCTGCTGACCCTTGGCTTTGCTCACAGATGCCCTCTTCTCTCTGAGACATTGGGGGCGGGGGCAGTGTCAGCACTGCTCTGCTTGTTCTAGGTAGCTTCTACTTCCAGGTAAGTCATGAAGCACTTACTCCTGTGCCTCAGTTGCCCTGTCTATAAAATGGGCTAGTGGGTCTAGTAGATGGCTCAAGGAGAAGAGGATAGAAAAAGGCTGAGTGCTCCAATGGGGCACTCAGCAAGAGCTTCCTACCACGTNGCTGTTTCTGTCATGTGTGGCTGTGACAGAGAGGGGCAGGGGTTCTTGTGGGAAGGGAGAGCAAAGAAGAGAGAGGGAGAACCCTGTGGGGAATGGGGACAAGACCCAATAGGATCCAAGAGCCCACAAACGGCTTCAAGAAGTGACTGAGTGGCTGCTGTCAGCCAATAGAAAAGACCCAACTACCCCAGTGTTTCCAGGCCTGGGAGCATGACAGAAAGCTTGAATGAAGCAGGGGTTCTTGTGGGAAGGGAGAGCACAGAAGAGAGAGGGAGAACCCTGTGGGGAATGGGGACAAGACCCAATAGGATCCAAGAGCCCACAAACGGCTTCAAGAAGTGACTGAGTGNCTGCTGTCAGCCAATAGAAAANACCCAACTACCCCAGTGTTTCCAGGCCTGGGAGCATGACAGAAAGCTTGAATGAAGAAGGTGTGTGTGTGTGTGTGTGTGTGTGTGTGTGTGTGTGTGTGTGTGTGTGTGTGTGTGTGTGTGTGACACATCTAGATGTGTATAAGAGACAACCCCACCTCCCATTCTTAGGTTCCCAGACCCCACCCTTGCCTCCCTTGAACCCTGACCAGGGACTGTCTGGGGTCTCTGCGCGGGGGAGGGTCTCAGCAGGAAAGGGAAGGCTGCAGTGAAAAGGGACAAGGGAGGCAGCAACGAGGCCGGCCCCCAGGGCCCGAGTCCTTAGGACTGAAGTGGTTCCTCTGGAGTCTGAGAGAGGCCCTTGGGTATAGAGTGCCCAGGAGAGGCCAGGACGAGATCCCAGCCCCAGCAGAGCCCAGCTCAATGTTGACATTTAGCTTCTAACGCCCCCACCTTGTCAGGCCCTTGTAGAACAGATGGAGTACTGGAAAGGGGTGGGGGGTACCTGACCCCCCAGCCACCCATCCGCGCCCCCTGGGGCTACAGACACCTGTTTGCAGGTCGGGGCACAGTGTATCTGGACCGTAGCACTACACTCCGACCCACCGGGGGGGGGGGGGGAGATCGTGACCCCGCCCCTCCCCATAATCCAGTTTGGGAAGAGGTTCTCTAGCCCTNAGCAGTGGGGGCATCCCTTTGGTCCATCGATCCTCTCAGCCTCGCTCAGGTGCGCTCCGCCCTCGTGCCCTACCTTGCGGAGGTGAGCTCCCTGGAGCTTCTTCATCTTGGCGAGCTGGCGCTGGCGTTTTCAGGAGCGCAGAGAGCCAGCGAGGCGGGTGCCGAGCGCTGGTCCTNCCGCTGCGCCTTTGCCCCCGCGGCTCCCGCGCACGGGTTGGGGAGGGCGCAGGCGCTGCTGCGAGGCCGCTGCGGGCGTGGGGCGCTGCGAACGCCCTGCCTCTCCCTGCTCAGCGCCCTACGCTGAGGAGACACCCAGACAGATCCAATGATGGACAGACGGCGGCGGGGGGATGCGCGCGCCCCCGCACGCATAGATGCGGATTGGAGCGGCCCGAGCGGGTGGGGAGGGGGGTGCGTGACAGAAACCATCGGCCGCAGCTACGGTCTCCTGCGTGACCTTGGGCAAGTGATTGCCTTCTCTGGGCCTCCCTTTCATTAGCTGGGTGAGGAGAGACGCAGGCAGAATGCTCCTGAACACTAATTTTCATGAATGGGGTTCCAGGACCCGNCTACGTCTTCTTTGCTGATGACCTTAAGTTTTTTACTGGGTAACCTCTTTACCTTATGTCACTTTACTAGGGTGTAAGGAATTCAGGGAGGCCAAACAGAAAACAACCAACATGGAGCTGCCACACAGTAGGCACTCAAATAACGCTTGTTACTGACTGACTGTTGCTTGCTCCCTCAGCCATCAGCCAATCGTCCAGTAATCCATCAGTACTTCTCCAGTACCTTAAACTGATCCTGGGCCGTATTTCATTTTCTCAACCTAGAGAGGCCGGTGTTAGTCTTCCCATTTCACAGATGAGGAAACTAAAGGACAGATAAGTTAGTTACTCACTCAAGGCCACACAGTATATGACACCAACAACAGAGTCAGGCTTCATAGACGTCCCATAGACATAGTGGCCCTTGGCACTACTCCTTTTCTTGGGATGAAAGTGTAATTGGGAGATTTGGGGGAGGAGAAGGGACAGGCAAGTGTCACCATGTTGTGGTGGCTTGTGATGTAATGATAAACCAAGTTCCTGTCTACCAGCACTATGGCCTCAGGGCCACACATTTTATCTGTGACAAAGGCCATCAACCAGCAGGTATCTGGCTGAGCTCACAGACTGCTTGGGCATCTTGTGAGCCTTCTGCTAGGATGAGGAAATGGTGCACTAGTTTGCTGGGATGAGCCACTGTGGGAAACCAGACATGGCAAATCCATGCCCTCTACGGGTGCCCCCTTCAGACCTTAACCATTCACATGCTTGCTGTCTACAGCAGGGGGAGACCTTCAGGAGACATCAGGATAGGGTCAGCTCTGACCTCTGGGGTTTGAGAAAAGGAGAGGGCTCCAGAGTTCCTGAGCTGGGTGGAGGGCCCCCCTATCCTCCCCAGCCTCTGAGCTACTCCTACCGGAGTCTAGCCAGTCAAGGCTTCCCTGACTTAGGAGGAAGGAGCTTCCCCTGGCTGCTTCTGCCCCTAGGAGCCTCAGGAGGCCAAGATGGGCAAAGGGCATTTCNCGAGCCCCGATGTATTATGATGGATGCTCATGTTCAGTATTCAATTATTAATTCTTCCCAACAGTCCCTGAAAGCAGGTAAGTGTAAATCAAATTTTATNCATGAGGAAACTTTCTCAGAGGAAGGATGCCATGTGCCCGAGATCTCAGGGAATCTCCGGGCATTGGGAATAAGCCTGGAGGGCCTCTGGCCCTGCCTGGGGAGGAGTAGAGGCCTGGGGCTCAGGAAGGAGGCTCANGCNGTCCCCCTCCCTCCTCTTACTCTCCCTTTAACACTGGAAACTGTCAGGCCTTTGGAAGGTCCAGAGGACCTTGGGAACGGGGCTAGGGTGAGGCAGCTGACTCTGGATCCCCGAAGACTGGCCTCTTTCTGACCCCTGCGTAGCAGCACCTGGTTGGGGGTTGGGGGCAAGACTGAAACTTAGCCTTCCTTGAGCAAATATGATGACCACTGAGCTTTGGTGACAGTCACTGAAGTATGGTGTGCAGGTAGGCTGGGTCCATACTTTCGAGATGGGGAAACCGAGGCCTAGAGAGGGAAAGACTTGCAAAAACCACTCGGTTAGGGTGGGGCAGAGCTACACCTGGAATATCAGATGTGAGCCCACCCAGGCTATACACTTCCTGATCACCTCTCTGCCACCATCTCCCTGTTGCCAGTCTTGGGTGGGAAAAAAAGCAAAACACTAAGATTTCTGGCAAATGTTGCCCACATCAGTCATTCTACCCCCTGAAGCCCCAACTTTGCAATCACACACTAACCAAGGGTTCAGTGACCAGACATGCTTGACTATTCCCTGTCCCCCATCCGGAGGGGCTTGGATGCTGACNCTCCTTATATCTATCCTCCCCTCTTCCCTTTCCTTCCCCGCCCCTTCTTTCCCTTCTCTCACCACCAGCCAGAAGTGAAATGGAGATGTGTGCTGATTTAAGGAGTGTTGGATGAAAATGCACTTCCTTTATTATATAGGGAGGTATTTTTAAATGTATATAAATAAACATTTTTAATTTGCTTCAANGTTCGGATCTTGTCACCGTAGAGCATGTGTTTTGTTACACGAGGAGTGTGGTGACTGTGAAAAATGAGGCTCCAGANTGCCAGTCCATCTGGTTCAGTGAGGAGGATGCCCTTATAGCACAGCCCGGCAGGCCGGGATTGCCCTCCGGGCCTGCTCTGATGGGCTGCCAGTCTGCGTCTCCCCATCCCAGGGCCAGGCTGTTTTTTCTNAGATATTGAAGACCTCCTCCAACTTTCTGCTGTCGCAGCCCCTCAGCTGCTGGAGCCCATCTCTCCCAAGGCACACTGAGCTTCCAACCTGGAGTCTCTAGAATGTTCCTGGGGCCTGATAGCTCACACCATACTTTTGGTAANTGATAGTGGCTTAGTTCTTCCAAAGGGCGAGGGTTCTTGGCAAGAAGCTAGGGTTCTATGGATCCAAGGAAACTATATACAAAAGAGTGCTGCTGTGTTCTCTTCTCATTTGCTAGTGCTCNTGACCAAGTTTTGTGCCTTAGGGGACCAGCCCAAGCCAGGTCTACTATTGGATCCTAGATCCCCAGAAGCAGCTCGGGCCTGTCACCCAGCAGAAGGGCATGTACTGCTCCCCTGTACAAAACAGCACCTGCTGTCCTAGGGGACAGCTGGGACACCTCCANCTCTGGATGGTTGCAGAGTCTGATGCAACCTGAGGAGGTNTCTTTTCCTTAGTCACTGCTACACTCCTCAACCTCTCCTGGAACTTTTCTTTTCTGCACAAGGTGTCAGGTAGTCCAGGCTGGCCTTGAACTTACTATGTAGCCAAGGATGACCTTGAATTTTTGATCTTCTTGCCTCCCCCATTCAAGTGCTGGGATTGCAGGCTTGTGCCACCAGACCCAGTTTTTCACAGTCCTGGAGGTTGAACCCAGGGCTTTGTGCATCTCTACCACCTAAGCTTTTAGGTGACAGGAAGATGCTTGTAAACATATACAGGCGTCTCTTCCTCATGGAGTTCAAATGCCAATGGACAGGTGCTTAGCACCCAACCTCCTGCGCTCCCATGTGAGAGACTNCTGCAGCCCCAGGGCCTGCTGGGCAGAGGTCTTCTAGAGCCAGGGCCTCGTCTCCTCATGCCACCAATTGACCTCAGGGCTATGGCAGTTGGGACTGCAGCCAGACATGCAAGTATCTCAGGCGGGATGCAAAGCACAGGCTGGACCTGTCTTCCTCAGTCCCAAGAATAGCTACTANAGCTCCCTTTGACAGACCAGGGAACCCCGAGAGGCTAAACACCTTAGCTTCCAAGTCTCATAATCTGGAGGCAGTCACACTGGAACCCAGTGTCTTACACTTAACTGTCACACTTAACTCCAAAACCTGATGTTCCACTCAGTCATGAAAAGGGCATGGCCCTTTAGCCAAGTTTCCAGAACTCCTTTGTGTGTGGGCGGAGGTGAGGGGGATGGGGGTGGGGTGGGGTGTGGGGTGGTTATAGGTGCTGGTGTCCTGGGTTTGAAGCCTGAGGAATATTGGCAGAGCACTAGCTGACGCCTGTAATCCCAGTATTCCAGAGGCTGAGGTAAAATCACCGNGCGTTCAAGGCCAGGCTAGATTATATGGCGAGTTTCAGGCCAGCCTGGCCAGTGAAAGGGCTTAGTGTGTGAAAGCAAGGCTGCATAAATTCCTTTTACACCCAAAACAACTGGACCAGGGAAGGAAATGGAGTCCCAGNGAGGGGAAGTAGTTCCCCTAGGGTCCTGTGGATCAGAAAGCTAAACTCGNTGCCAGCCACCAGCCTCTTCTATTCCATTCTTCTGGTGCCACCTGGTTCCTGTGGCTCAGATGTCAACGGCTACAGAGAGGCCCTGCTGTCTCCCCAGTGGATGGCAGGAGGAGAGAAGAGGCTGGTGTGCTGGGGCTGGAACACCTGTGCACTGTTATCCCAGGCCCAGGAGCAAAGGGCGAAGGCAGGCAGGCTGAACACTCTTTTTATGACCTAGCCACCTCCCAGAACAGTAAACAGAGGGGCAAGCAGCTGGCACCAGAGCCCTCTGGGCAGAGAAGGTCCCAGGGAGCTGACTTCCGCCCACCTCTAAGAAGAAGGTGAGAACAGCATCTTCTCCCAGAAGCTTAAAAAATACTCTAAGTTCCCATTGTTGCTGTTCCTTCTTCCCCTCTGGACCTGACNACCGCATATAAGTCTTAGTCCAAGCACTGCCTTCTCCAGGAAGCCTTCGAGGCCTCCTGATGAGCAGGGAGCNGGCGCTGCATTCCATCTCCACACACACACTGGTTCCTACCATGTCCAGAGCAAAGTTCTGACTGGCCCTTATCTTTTTATATTAACAGCACTATGCATGTGGCACTCTTCCCACTGGGCCAGGCACTTCTTGGGGGAAAGGGCTGTGTGCTTCCCAGGCCCTGCCATGCCTGATACAGAGTGCAGTGTGAATGGCAATGCTGAAAGAAAAGCCTGAACTGAAAGCGCCAGGAGGACCGGAAGGCTGCTGGGTAGAGTCTGGAGCTATTGCTCACACAAAGACTGGATTCCTTCAGCCTCAGACCTGTCCTGTTTGATCGGCCATGTTTTAAAGGTGACTTTGTTGGGGGAACTACAGAATGGAAAGGAGACTCACGATGATGAGGAAAGGATGATGTGATTAAANTTTTTAAAAAATTCTTTTAATGCTATGTATGATTTTTATAAATTGTTTCAAAGGGGAAAACTTTATTCCTGACCCTGCATCCAAGAGATCCCACTCTTCGTAACCCCTGTCCAGCTGTGAGTTCCCCAGGGTCTGGGGGCTCCCTAGGTGTGATGGACNGTCTTGGGGAGGTGGGCATGGGCAGGTAGGTAGTGGACTCTGTCTGAGTCTACCCTGAGAAGCTTCCCTGGAGTGCTAGGGAGGGGACAAGTTCTGTCTCAAGAGCAGTGACCAATTGCCCAGCCTTTACTTCAGGCCCGGTCCTGATAGCTTTGTGACTACCTCCCGGCTGGGGAGGGACAGAGCATGGGGTGCTAGGGCAGGTGGAGATGAGGCTTCAGGAGGAGACAGGTGGGACTGACATCATCTTGATGCTTCACATGTGANTCTAGACCCATGTGTACCATCTTCTCTCAACAGTGACACCTCTCCAGGGCCAGTGTGGTCCATGCAGCAGCCTCCCACCTCACTCTGGAGCCCCTGGAGGAGGGGGTGGAGCCTCAGCCTCGTCTTGACAGCTTGTTGAGCCCTCTGGATCTTGAGATATCTCCAAGTGACTGAGACCTCTCACTGCGGCTCCCCATTACCCCATGGCCTAGGACACAGGAGCTGGAAGAGGTCCTTATCCAACAGGCTCATCACATAACCCAGCCAAGGGAGGCAGGGAGTTGGCAAGCAACTTGTCCTAGGTAGGACATTTGTCCACAGTGACCCCAAAGGTCAGCAGCAGGGCTGGAACTCAGAACAGGCTTCTTGGGCTCGCACAAAGCCAGGTGCCCAGCATTCCAGGCCCTGGATCCCTGGGCCCCAGGCTGGAATGGTCTAGGGTAGAAATTCCTCCTTGACAGGCACTGGGGAGGGGGTGCCCAGAAGGCCTGCATTGGTGGGGCATAGACTACCCAGGGGTGGCCCTGATGGTGTGGGGTTGTCATCCAAGGGCAGGGGCAGCTGTGAGGGAGGCAGCGGCGGCGGCGGCGGCTGCTGCTGTTTCTTCTTGTTTACTTTGCGCTCCTTGGCTCGACGGTTCTGGAACCAGATTTTTACCTGTGGGATTGCACAGACTTTATGGAGCAAGTGTTAGGAGGAAGTTGGGTCAGGGGAAGTAGTCTTCATGGTCCACNTCCTGCTCCAGCCACCAGACCTCAGGGGCTAAAACACATTCTCCCTGTGTCCTAGACACCTTCCTTTCTCTGTAACCTCCTTCTTCCTCTTTTCAAGGCTCGATTACTCCAGAGCCCCGATGTCCTGTGGCTACCTTTATCTGGGTCTAAATAGCACTGAATAGCACTACTGCCCACTGTAGCCTCTGAGTGTGTGTGTGTGTGTGTGTGTGTATACGAACTCGTGTAGCCATGTTGGGCTTAGTTGGCAGTATGGCAGTGGTCCAGTGTGTAGTACTGTGCCAGTCATCGGGAGACAACCTCTCTATTCTCTTTTTGTGAGCCCTGTATCTGCATGGCATCCTGAAAGCCTGACTCTGAGCCCTGGTACTTGAGCTGAGGTGAGGACATACATACCTGCCGCTCTGTGAGCCCCAAGTTAACAGCCAACTCTGACTTGCGCCGGATGGTGATGTACCGACTGTAGTGAAACTCCTTTTCCAGCTCCAGGCGCTGGTGGTCTGTGTAGACCACACGGTACTTGTCCTTGGTCCGAGTCTTACCTGAGGAGCAGAAGGAGCAAGAGGGAAGGTGAGTGCAGCAGAATGCCCAAAAAAACTCAGGAGTCACCTGGCAGGGAGCTGATCACTGGGATTCGACTTGCAGCTAGCTATGTCAGCTGTGAAAAAGCTTCTGGAGATTCCTGACTGTTCATTCAGAAGGCCTCAGTGCTGTGTGGTAACAAACTCTCCAGGTGGTTTTGACTCAAGGGTCCCCAGAGTGTGAGTCTGAACATCGCTGTCATGAAGGGGACACCTGGCTGGTGAGGGTAGACTGAGGCAAAAGGGGGTTGCCAGACACTTCTCCCTCCTGTGCAGGGAAGACAATGGTGGAAGAAAAACAGGATTTGGAAGTACCCTGAGCTTGGGGGGGTGCTCCCCAGTTCTACAGACTNCTAACCCAAAGACTGAAAGGCCCAGGGCTGCTGGTGAACCCTAGGGTCTGCTGGGTACCCAGAAGGACATTCAGGACACCAGGCCCTGCTCTAGGGTTGCACTAGGAGCCAGGGCCTGATCTACCTAAGCTGTCCACACTCCCTCCTATGTTCGGGCCCAGAGATGCAGTGACTCAGCTCATTCCACTGGACAAACCAAGTCCCTGCCTCAAGCTACACACTGAGGTGGGCAGAGAAAAAAAATGAAAAGTCCATGCTTGGATGCTCGGGGAAGGAGGCAGACAAAANGAAAATAAAAATGGAAAGCACTGGCTTTGTTCACTGGCAATTATTCTGAGGAAAAGAGAGAAGACAGGGAGCCTAAGAATGTGGCAGTGGGAAGGCCTGGGAATTTCAAACAGAGTGGTGCTGGCTCAGTAAGGTAGCAGTGGCATCGAGAGTCCCTGCTACTCGGTTGGGTCACTTGAATCTAGTAATTCAAGACCAGCCTGGGTAACATAGTGGGACCCTGTTAAGAAAGGAAAAGAAAAAAGGAAAGAAAAGAAAAAGTCCAACATTCAACACAATGGCTCTTGTAGCCTAACCGAGAGAGAAGGAGCATGCAGGCTTCCTAGAGAAACAGAATCTGGCAGAGTGAACATGGAGTGCAAAGGCCTNGAGGTGGGGGCATGTCTGAGGATGAGTGAGGAAGCTGGTGGGACAAGGAGCAGAGGGGACAGGGCGGTGTCAGGGAAAGGGCTTAGGTTTTACTGTCGGAAATGGGAGCCACTGCAAGGCTCTAAGCAGAGGGGACATGCAGTCTGCTGCCGGCTTTCATGTTTTTCTAGCTGCTGGCTGTGTGGAGAGTAGACTGGGGGCAGGAATAAGAGGGGCAGGAAGGACTGCCATGTCCCAGGACAAGAGGGCGGTGACTTGGCTTTTAGGTGGTGATGCCTGGGCCAGGGGCTGGACTTAAGGGCTGTCTGANGTTATTAACATCAGGGTTGTCTTTGGAGCTGAGCATGGAGGGCTGTCTGGGGAGACTATTACTGTACAGGGCCTGGATGAACACCAGCTTTCTCTGTGAGAAGCTAAACANATGGTTAAACTAGAAGGTGCATGCTGACAGCAGGCATGCACACATCAGGGCACGCCCGATCCTGGGATAACTCTGGATCTCCCCTGCCACCCACGTGCCCACAAACAGCCTGGCCTTTGCCTCCCTGCTCTGTGCCTTGGCTATGCCTGTCCCCTCATGCCCCTGCACTAAAGACCTGTATCTGGTCCACCTCCACCCACCCATCCCACACAACTTGGCAGGACAGACCTGGGCTCTTCTCCAGCCAAGTGGTTCTGTGGGGGAATGGGAGACAACAGCTGTTCCAAGGCGGCTTCTCCCTGGGTTTTCTGCCAGAGCAGAGGAACGACACTGGCCACTTCCATATGCACTAAACTCACAGTACCACCTGACAGCAGAGACACAGCACAGGACAGGCTGCAGTCCTGTGCCAGGCATGGTTAGAGGAGGGCTGAGGGAGAGGCTGCTGAGGCCTTGGCTCTAGATGGGGCTCCTCCTTGACCTAGAAAAGTCAATCTTGGCTCAGAAACAGCTCTGCCTGAGGCTACTACCACCACAGCCTAGCTGGGCTCTGAACCCACTGGGGTCACTAGCTAGAGCCAGGAGTCCTGAGATTTCTGTCCAGTTTTAGATGAAGAGAGANCATGGTTTAAGGTAGTCGTGTGGCAGCTGGAGGTCTAAATAAGAGACCTGTGAGTTCTTCCAGGCATGTCCAGTTGCAGCTGTGGGCCACAAGTGTTCCACGATAGCTATGAATGCAGCCCTACACATCTTTAAATTACCACTTAATGAAATAATATCAAAGTTTGGATACTCCTGCTAGATCTAGTCCAATCTCCCTGCAGAGTCAGGGTCACAAGAGGACAAGTGGGTATACGTGTGCTAATGCCGTGTCCTCTAGTCTAGAGTTNTCTCCACTGCCTCCAACTCACAACTCCCCATCTCACCATTTTTAGGTACCTAAGTGTTGGCAACAGAAGCTCACAGAGCAGACCACGCCTCTATGTCCATTCCCTGGCATGGAGGGTCAGACCATGGCAAGGGCAGACTGGAAAGCCTCAGACTGGGACTTTTAGATGCTAGGAATACTCCTAGCTGTCTCCAAGAGGCGCGACTGAGCAGCAGATGGGGCTCTGCTTGCAAGAGCCCAGGCCCAGTCATGAAGGCAGCTATTCTCTTAGTGCCTCGCTCACTCACCCTCTCTCTGTCTCTCCCCACTCCCTGCCCCCATCCCCTTGTGGTGAGCAGTAGACCCATAGCAGTCATTCACAGCTGGGAGCCAGGGCACAGAAAGCTGCTCTCACCAAGGCCATCAGCCTGGCAATGACATGAACCAAGATCTCCAGATTAGGGACCAGACAGGGACAGGGTGTTCGATGCACTGCAGCACCTCTGTCCCCAGCAGGGTCAGTGGAGCCCTAGTCCATAGCCCTGGAGAGGGGNTGATAGGATTAGGAAACTACTGGCCAACTTCATCTAGCCCAGCTACTTAAAGTGCACAGATTNAGTCTAAGAAAACACCAAACAATGAACAAAATGTTCAAGTCTCTGTATGGCCCAGAAACTAGGGACTCCCACACACTGTCCAGAGTGAGCACTAACTGCAGCACCCTCCTAGGAGACAACTAAGCATCATGTAGCCTGGCTTTACATGCACAGCACTTTGGGCTGTGAGTTCCACTCCTGGAAAATAACCTCACAGAGAACTGCCCACAGCAGTGAATGTTACTAATAGCACAAGACTAAAACAATGTCCATGTCTATGAGTAGGGATCTGGTGAACTAAGATATGGAATGCCCATGGAGAGGAGCACTAAGCAACAGTTAAATCGTGTATAAGGGAGCAAAACACGGGATACTATAAGAAAAGCCTGTTCCCGGGCTGAGGAGATGGCTCAGAGGGGAAAGTGATTGCTGCACAAGCATGGGGACCTGGGTTCAGATCCCTGGAACCNATGTAAAGCCAGTTATGGTGGCTCCCTCACCTGTAATCCCACTTCTGGGGGTGTAGGATGGAGATAAGAGAATCCCTGGGGCTCACTGGCCAGTCAGTCTAGCCAAAATGGTGAGCTCTGGATTCAGAGAGAAACCCTGCCTCAAAAAATAAGGTGGAGACCAACACCAGAAGCTACCTCCTCCAGGAAGGCAGCTGGAGGTGAGAAGCCATAGAAAGGAGAGTGATTTTAGAGGGCTTCAAGTTTTACTGAGTTCGGGTNGCCATTGCATTATCTGTATATGTGTGTNTGTGCACACACGTGTGCATGTCACTGGAGGTTGACTCCAAGGCTTCATCCATTCATTATAGACAAGCATTTGACCCTGAGGACATATCCCCCCTGCCCTTCTTGTACTTTTTAAACTTTGAGATAGAGTTTCTTAGGTAAACCCTGGATTCATTTTATAGCCCAGGCAAATTTTGTTGTTGTTGTTGTTTTGTTTTGTTTTTTTTTGTTTTTCAAGACAGGGTTTCTCTGTTTAGTCCTGGCTGNCCTGGAACTCACTTTGTAGACCAGGCTGCCTCCCGAGTGCTGGGATTAAAGGCGTGTGCCACCAACGCCCGGCAAGCCCAGGCAATTTTTGAAGTTGTAAGCTTTTTGCCTCAGCCCCTTGTGGGTAGGGTTACAGGCCTGCATCACCATGGNTGGGTTTTTAATTTTTAATTTTTATTTTATTATTTATTTATTTTAAAGATAGGGTTTTGGCCCAAGCTAGCCTTGAACCCATGATACAGCTGAGGATGACTTTCAACTCCTTATCATCCTGTCTCCCCCTCCAAATTCTAGGATTACAGGTGTACCACAATATCTGGTTTATGCAGCACTGAGAATTGGACCCAGGGTTTTGTGCATGCTAAGACAGCACTCTACTGAGCTACACTCCCAGCCCCTGAACTCTATTTTTTTAAATTAGTTTTATTTATTCTTTGAGAATTTCATACATGTATATAATGGATTTTGACCATATCCACCCCTATGCCCTCCTCCAGCTTCCCTAGGAGCCCCCTTCTCCTTCCCAACTTCATCTGCCCCCTCCCCCCTTTCATCTTCCTTCCTCTCTAACCCAGAATCCGCTTAGAGCTGTTTGCATGTGCACGGGGGTGGGGTCATCTGCTGGAACCTATCAGTAGCCACACCAAAGAAAAATGACTCTCCTTTTCCCAGCAGCCATCGAGTGCCAATAGCTCCTCAGNCAGGGGTGGGGCCTTCTGAGCCCCTCCCCATCCTTGGAAACTATTTTCAGTGACAGTCAGGAGCCCTGGGTTCAAGCTGCAGCTCTGGACAGAACTCAAACCTTTTGTGAGCACCTGTGCCCCCCCTGGAGCCCCGAGAGGAAGGGCAAGGTGGCCCATGAGAGGAACAGAGCAGGGAGGAGGCCAAGGTGAATGATTTACAGGCCCCTGGGACACTGGGGCTAAGGGGGAAGTCCAGGCTCCAGGAACAGGTGTCTGATGAGGGGCCGGCCACTCCCAGTCACAGAATGAGTAATCTCTGGGCAAGATGCCATCGAGAATGGGTAAGGGGAGAGGGTGCAGATTTTCAGGGCCGAGCACGGTGGGAAGAGCCTNAGCTCACTCACCTAAGTGGAAGCCTGGCCCTCTGCTCTGGTTCTGTCAAATGCAGAATGTCTCATTCCTGTAGAACAGGCTGCCATGAGAGGCATGAATGGACCTGCACATCTCTAAAGCTCGAGCAGTTTAAGGTCCAGGGAAGCTACAGGCAGATGGCTCCCAGTGCCTAGCCCTCAACCTCAGTACTCCTAGTGAGCTGTCCAGAAAATCCTGGTCCCCAAATTTGGAGTGGGTGGGGCTCACACTGGCTCCTGGGGTTTGGTACTTGGCTAGCTCTCCAGGTGCTCCTGGTATGTGGTTGTTTGAACAAACAGACCTCTAGGGATGTGCAGGCCACCTACATGCCAGGGTGGCTAAGGATCATTTCCCTACTTCTCTGGGTCCCATATTTGTAATACGGAGATAACCATTAAGGATAGCCACCATGGCCATGGGCCAAACACTTTGTATATGTGTCTCAAT
>LZPO01044060.1:583937-595351 GCA_001675575.1 Neotoma lepida
AGAGAGAGAGAAAAGAAATGATCCAAGTTAACACGCCTCTGGCTAAGTGGCATCTAAGACAAATGCAATCCCAGAGGTAAGTCTCCCAAGGTTCAACTTCTAACAGTCTCCAATAAGTCCCTGGGCTTCTAAGCAAACNNCCAGGAGAGTGTCTTCAACACTGAGATAGGATCAGTTCTCAACAGGGCTCTAGATGCCTCAGAATCAGGGCATCCAGAAACAGGACCCAGGGGTTGCTCTTGAGCAGTGATGTGCCCTAATAAGGGAGGTCTGGCAGTGGTTTAGGACATGGGTGGAACATGCATGAAAGGTCAGAGGTGAGAGTCCAGGTTAGTGGCTGTGGCTATGGAGTAAGGGACAGGGGGACAGGGTTCATCTTTTCGTGTGCCTCATTTTCCCCATCTGAAGCTGAGGGGGTTAGACAGGATCTAAAGCCCATTGCAACAACCCCATCATCTGGGCAGACATCTTCCAGCCCTGTAAATCAGNGTTCAGTCACAGGAATCAGACTGGGCCTCTGGTGAAGGACAANTGTAACCTCCTGACAGAAAGACTCATATTTTAAACAAGCGGCAAGGCAGACAATGGAGCCCCTTGCAATCATTTGCACCTTGGCTTCAGAAGTGGCCTGGCTCCCTCAGAACCAGCTAACACTTTGTTCATGTATTTGCNNCCTAACTGAAGCCCGCCCCTACCCCTACTCCTATGTCCAGCATCCTTTCTTAGAATAAAACCAAATCAAATCACAATCTGGCCTTGGCTACTCCCATTGCATAGTCAGGAGCACTGACCAAGTGTGGGGAGGGCAGCCAAGCTTCAACCACTAGCTTGAACTGCTGCCTGGACAGTCACGGGTCCAACCCCCAGGGAGGGACCCTAGAAACCTGTGGAAGCTGAGTTCTTTCCCCTCCCCTGGACTCCTGATGTGTCTCCTGCCCCTTCACTTTTCCAGTTCATTGGTCCAACTGAATTCATTGAGAACATATTGGTGCCAGGCACGGAGCTGGCGCCCCCAAGCAATTTTGGGTCAGACAGACATGGCTCCGGACCTTTTGGGAACGAACATGCANACATACATGGAAGGAGGAGAATTTGGACAAGTTGGAATTTGTCACACCCAGTAGGAGTCATCAAAAGGAGTGGAGGTGGGAAGTCTAGTTTGGGAATCACAAAGGGCCTCTCATTCAGCTATGGACTGAAGGTGAGAAGGAACCAGGCATGCAAAGAGTCAGAGGGAAGAGAAAAGAATGTGTACACAAGACCTTGGCGGGCCTGAGGAGAAAAGAGGGCTGGGAGCTGGAGCATAGTGGCCAAGGGGAGTGGCCTGGGGTGAGGTCCAGAGGTGAGAGGGAAGCAAGCAGTTCTGTAGCGTCTCACAGACCCGAGCGAGGAAGGAGTGTGCTGCTCATCCCAAACAGGATGAGAAACCACATTAAAAATTTTAAACTGACTCATCTGTATCTGGAACGTTCCTTATAGCCTCTGGATCTCACTTTCCTCCTCAGTAACCTGCTCTTTAACTGTCCAATGCAGACATTCTAGAACGTCAGGCACTCAGAAAGAAGGAAGAAAGGTGGCAGGCTGAAGAGCGTGTGGCCAGCGTCACTGGACACTGGAGGGTGGGGCACACAGTGAACTTCCCTCAGCTGTCCCAAACAATAATACTGCACAAAGAGCCCCCCTTGGAAACCTGTGCCTTCAGTGCCCAGAGGGAGAAACTGAGCCAAAGAGGGGCAGGGGAAGGGCTTTTCCCTGGGGGAGAGTCCAGACTCTCTCCCTAGCTCCCATTCTGCCCTATTTCTGGAGCATCAGTGAGAGGCTCGTGGCTTGGAAGGCCCCGGCTCCAGCATCCTCAGCCAAATGTCTGGTTCCTGAGAAGTCCCTTCCTGGAGCCTCCGGAACCCAAGCCTGAAGTGCTGTCCTCTACTCTTAGAGCTAAGAGAAAAACCCTGTTGCCTTTGGACATCCATGGCCCCATCTGCATGCAGGAAACAATCTATAAGTGACGGCTGACTGAGAGTAGAGCTGGGCTTGGAAGTTCATGCCCAGAGGTAAATGAGGTCTGTGTGACCTCAAAGGTCACCCAAGTTGGCAGACTCTCTCCATTCATTTACTACCTCACTTGCCCACTCCTTCCTGCTCATATTGCTCCACAGTGNATGGCCTTTCTCCAAGGCTCTACCTGAGGGGAACCTCCTCCTCCCTCTCCAGAGCCACCTGACCAACAGGAAGAGGNTAGTGGAAGATTAGAAATGTGCCTTCCTTCCTAGACTTCCATAGCAGACCACAGGATGCTGGGGGGCACTCACCTGTCACTCAATGTGAGCTCTTCTCTACACTCATGAACAAGGCTCCAGAGGGCCTCCACACACAAACACACCCACATCCGTCTACCAAAGGATGAAACATTTTTTCCTCCATCAGCTTTTTTAACTCTCTTTTTTGGAGCTTGAAGCGGGGTGTAAATCACCATGTAACCCTTCCCCTGCCCCTTGTTTCATTGACCATAAAACGAGACCCAGAAAAGGTGCGTCATCGAGGGAATCGGTTGTACAGGGGATTAGGACACAGGTACGGTGTTCAGTATGCCCCACCAGTTCATGGCTGTGGCCTTGGNCCAGTATTTACCATCTTTGTACCACAGTTTNCNCATCTTCCAAACAGGGGGAAGATAGCGCCGATAGCAATATCTTATATAAGAGTTCCATAGTATTAGCTGCTATTACTCAAGGCACAGAAGTGAGTGGCCCAACTTTGTCCCCCAAATATCCCTGGAGTCAGGAGCTTCTGTGCCCCTTGGACTTCTAAAGAGGAGTGTGACTACAACCTGGGCCTGCAGCTACTGATCAAACCCTCCCAGCAGCTGCCCAGGAGCATAGATGGGTGTGTGGGAGAAACGAGGGAAGGAAGAGCTGGTAGAGGAAGTTCCAGGCCTGCTCCCAGCTGGGGGAAGGGAAGGAGGGGCTGAACATCAAAGAGGAGGCAGGCCAGATTCCCGCCCTCAAGGCCAGGTGGCCTTTGTCAGGACAGGCCAAACACAATCTGGACAATGAGGTANCCTGCTCACTTTCCTGCCAACAGGAGTCACTACTGAGCTAAAGCAAAGCCGGTTACATGACAAAGGGGGGACCCATAAAGGTCAGGCTGTCCCTCATTAAGCTGAGCCTTTGTCCAGCCCCCTCCCCTGCCTTTGAAGAGGGTGGATCAGAGAGGCCTGCCTGGGGGCAGGCGCTTCACAAGCTGAGGAACCAAACAGCGGCCACCTTCCCAACTGCTCCTACTGCCCCTCCCCCGGGGTCAAGAGTTCAGGGAGAGTCCTGGGGAGGCTAGGTAGGGACCCCTGTACCGATGCAACCAAAGAGGGCTTTGTCAACCAAAGGATAGGATGCTATCTCTTCACTGTAGGGTAGGGAGCCAGTTGGTCCTGGAGAGGAAGTGACCTGTGCGCGTTCCCACAGCGNAGAGGTGCTTGGGTGTGTGTGGTGGGTTTAGGAGTGGAAGAAGCTTGAGAAGATCACCAGTGCCAGTGCCGCTGCGGAGCCTTGGCGTCTGGTCTTCTAATTCCGGCCTTGTCACTACACAGACCCAATGTCCTCTCCACGGGGTTGTAGTTTCCCCAACTATACAGAAAGATNCAGTTGGGTTACTCAAAGCTCTCCAAGCCCCTAGATTAAAGAAGGAGGAAACAAATGACTCCCCAGGGCAAGAGTGGTAGTGGGCCACACTCTAGGGAAGTCAGTCAAGGCCAGGGCAGAGGTCAAAGAGAGGGCGGCCTGGGCCTCGCCGGGCACCTGCCAGGGCCGGGAACCCGTCTGGAGGCCCAGGCGGGAGAAGGGTCCTTACCGCTGCTACTGCCGCCTGTGGTCGCCACGCTGCGCCTCATCCATTCGTAGGGCGTCCGCCTCTGCGCTCCTGGCGAGGACGGTGCGCCCGGGCCGCCGAGGGACTGCCCCAGNAGGCCAGGACCAGGCCCAGGAGGCGCGGGCACCGGGCTAAAGTCCGGAGGGGGCCCGAAGGCCAGCGGGGCCGGGCTGGCGGAGGGGGCCGCGGGGCCCGGGCCATAAGCAGCTGCCCAGTCGTCCTTGGGCGCAGGGAAGGGCGCAGCCCAGGTCGGAGGGGGCGCAGGCGCCGGCGCCGGCTCCACGTGCGTGTAACCCGCGAAGTCGGGGTACTGCGGGGGTGCGGGCGCCGGGCCAGGGGGCGCGTAGGCCGGAGGGCCCAGGCCGAGGCTGGAGGGCCTGGCGGGGCCTGGGTACACTGGGGAGTCCTTGTCCAGCACATAGCCCACGTACATGGTGACCGCAGGGTCCCCCGCGCATGCTGGGCCCTGGAGCCGCCGCGCCGGCCGGCCGCCCCGACGACCAGCGACTGCTCACCTGGACCCGCGGCCGCCGCCGCGCCCGCCCCACCCCGGCCTTTTATAGCCGCGGGCCGTCCGCGGCCCCAGCCGGGCGGCTTTGCATTTCAAAGCGGGGGGAAGCCTCGGGGCCGCGAATCAAAGGGGGAAGCCCGTCGGGCGAGGGGGTTCAAAAGGAGACAAATTGCCGCCCTAAGCAGGAGGTGGATGGGCCTGGGGGCTGGGGACCCAGAGGGCGCGGCCTGGGTGAGGGTCCAGGCACCNCTTCATGTTGCGATTCCTCCTTCGGTGGTCGCGGGGAACTCCCCACCACCGACCCTGGGTTACAGGTGCAGAAACTGGCTCGAGGGGCGAGGGGGGGAACCTAGGCCAACCTCACAGAGCACACGGAGCCTGTGGTGCTGTCAGCAGTGACCACCAGCTTGAGGTGAGGGGGAGAGCAAAGCTGACTTCAAACGGGGTTCCGTCTGTAAGGTAGAGGGCGTCTTGGGGGGGGGCGGGGGGCAAGGTCACGACCCCTCGGGTCCCAGATGAAAGCTGTGGGAAATGTGCATATGCAGATAGCCAGTCTGCATGCTACTGAGTGCTTCCCTTGTTGGCTCCACAGAGAAATTTCTCAAAGGTGTGGGCCAGAGAGTCTTCTGAGGACACCTTGTGAAACTTCAAAACTCTCCATGGCTCCTTACCTTTCCTTATTGTTCCTGTTGCAGAGATGCTTCAAATTTACACAAAAACAGAGTTGCATCATGAACCCACCGTGCAGCTTCTA
Source organism: Neotoma lepida (assembly GCA_001675575.1). Classification (NCBI taxonomy): domain Eukaryota; kingdom Metazoa; phylum Chordata; class Mammalia; order Rodentia; family Cricetidae; genus Neotoma; species Neotoma lepida. The sequence goes on from LZPO01044060.1 coordinate 589,064, forward strand.
TAATTATCAGGTTTCTGTCATCTTTTTTTTTTTCATCTACTGCCTTTTTTTCTAAAGCATTTTAAAACAAAATTTCAGGCTTCATGTCATTTTACCCCTACACATGTCAGCCTGCATCTTTAAAATACATGGACAAATTCCTGAGTATTTATTATCTAATGCAGTTTATATTCAATGTACTCCAATTGATTGGGGGGTGTGTTTTTGCAGTTGGCTTGATGAATTCCTCATTGGTTACTGATGGGGTCCTGCTGACATTTTAAATGTCTATGTGTTCCTACTCCATCGAAGACAGGCAAGACACTCCACAGCTGCTTGAACAGGAAAGGGGGTAGTTGAGACTGGGAGTAGGGGGCATGGCTGAGGAGTTGGGGAAGGAGATGTCTCTGGGTCAGGAAGGGTAGAGTAGATGAGGACCCCTCCACATGGCGCTCAGGGCCAGGGAGGGAACAGTGCAAAAGAGTCCTCTGAGATTTGACCTTCTCTCCTGTTCTAGCACCATGAGATGTGCAGGATGTGTGTGGACCCTCAAAGGAAGGCAGAACCATGTCTTAGCTGTTAAGCTTTCTTTCTCTTTACAGGGCCAGTCGGCATCACCTCAAGGCAGGCAGGTGAACCAAGGTCACACTAAAGGACACAGTGCAAAATGAAAATGAAGGTCTGTTGTTCAAAAATTACCTAGAATTTCATGGTGGTGGGATTCGGCCAAGTACGAGGTCCTTTGAAGCTGAACCCTGCACAGATGACCTGCCCAAGAAGGTGTCCCTGATCAGAATCATACTTATACACAGCGGTAAACCTAATGGTCCCCTTCCTGCTCAAGGGAAATTGCCCACTGAATGGATGGAAGCAGGGAGGTCCAGGGAGGAAAGGGCAAAACTCCAGTTCACTCTTCATAATGAGGCTGAGTGTAGGACACAGTGGAGCTCACAGCTGTCTCAGCAGGGGAGGCCACCACATGCCCAGGTTAGAGGACACCTGGCATTCTAGGCTCCACTGATGAAGATGAAGCCCAGGAGGGTGGAATTTTCTCTCAACTGGGATGACTAGGGCTGCTCCTATTGTGGGAAGTGAAGGCCTGGCAGGGAGGGTGGGGAGCTGAGGGCAGGGAAAGCTGCAGGTCTGGAGTCTGACCAACCTGGCCAGAATGAAGTGCTTGCTATAGGTGAACATGAAGTCAGGGTTGCAGAGAGTGAGTTTACCACCAAGGGAGGGGTGCAAGAGATTGCTGGACATCTCCATCGAGGGATCTCATTCTGGGGAAGGCAGGGGATTGGTGGCTTCTAACCCCAAGTATGCTAGTTCACACCCAGTCAAGAGGCTTTTCAGTTGAGATTAGAGATTTATTTGTTCCTGTATTCATCCATTTGCCCTGTACAGACTGACCTACACACCTGGCCTGGCCCCCTGCCTTAGGGTACCTCCAGTGCTGGGGGCCGGGGGTGAAATAAATGTTCACAGCGAAGGGGATGTTATGTCTTGGTTCTGGTCAGGAACAGGAGGCCAGAGGATTCTTGCAGAAGGAGGTGACACATGGTTGGGGGCCCTAATGAGTCCATACTGTAGTCCAAGGGTCAGTATGAACAGAGGCCCTGAGGACTCAGAGAAAGCATATTCCCCTAGAACTGATAACCCAGTCTTGAATGAGGAGCAGAGGCCATCTGAGAGCCTCACCCTACCCCTCACACCTGGAGAGAGAAGTTGGACAGGGATCCTGAGTGGCTGAGGCATAGCCAGGATTTGGTAGTGGCTTAGAGATAGGTCAGAGTTGCAGGGGACCCTGGGTGGACATCCCTCTCACTCTGCAGGCACTCCTGAGATGCACCACCCTTCCTGAGTATTGGCTGCCTCTCTCTGAGATGGCAGACTGGTTTGCAACAGTGGCCCTTCTACCCACTGAGCAGGTGCTAAGGGTGAGGCCTCANGCCAAGCATATATCGCTTCCACCCATCCTCAACACGGCCCAGAGAAATAGAGGCCATAGCTATCCCCGCTTTCTTTTTCAGATTAACATATGGATTCAGAGAGGTAAATCACCTTCCTGAGGTCACACAGCAAGTCAATGACCTATCTGGCAGTTTTTTCTTCTCTCTAGAGACGGTTGACTGGTAAGCACAGAGANTGACCCCGGATGTGTGTGTGTCTGCCTCCCCACACCACAACTTGTTAGCTGGATTGTGGGAGCCCACAAAGATTCCAACTTGTGCTTTGACTCAAGGTCAGAGAGTCAGAGTTTATGTTGCTCTCCAAGGCTGCATAATAGGATGCAAAGGCATGGTTACCAAGTGTCTTATATTTCAAGGCCTAATCACAAGATGCTTTGCCATGGGGCGTGGTTACCAGGTGTTTTGAAGGGTCTACATTTGGTTGTANGTTGTGCTTTGATCTTGAAAGGCAGAGGTCTTTTGCTAGTGTATTAAAAAGCCCATTAGAAATAAACTCGAGGCTGCTGGGTATTGACCCAGGGCCCTCTTGAAGCTATCTTGTGTCTCTATCTTTTCTCTCTGTCTATGTCTATATTTCTATCTATCATTTCTGAATTCCTCACTCCCTCCTTCAAGGGACCCCTCAATAGGCCGGGGCTGAACCCTAACACTGGGCCCTGACACTGGATTTTGCTTAAACAAATTGCTGCTTCCTCTTCCTCCTCAGGCTTCTTCATGCAAAAGAGCCTCTAGACTCCCCTCACCCTTGCCCCTAGGTGGACCCCTTCTTCAGAGTTTTTAGCATCATGGATGTGACCCCCTCAGTTCCATAACTAAAGATATCGTACCTTATTTAAAAGCCCCAACCTGAAATGGTAGCCCCCATATCCCCACCTCTGACCTGCCATCTGACCTTGAGCCCCTGGGCCCCGGTCTCCCATGTGCCCACCAGGACTGGTAGCAGCAGATGGCAATACTACTGTGCATGGTCCCTGCCTATCCTAAACCAGCCTCTTCCTTTGGACAGCCCCCATAGCCCTGGGTGTGGCTGTTTATTGGGCCCCTCCTTCCTCCTCTTCCCCGTGGAAGCTCTCACTCCAGGCTGCTCTCACACCAGGGCCTCATGGGGTGGGGTGGCCTGGATGAAGGCCTCATAAAGATCTCACTGATAACTTGGTTTATGGCTCTGGAAGAGAAAGGTTTGGGGCTCAGTTTCTGCTGAAAATGGTTTGCTTAAGAGAAACTGGGGGGCACCAGGACCAGTGTCAGACCCACCATATTCCCACCTCTAGCCCGTTGAGCCCCTCTCTAGACAGCAGACTGAGGGCCAACCGAGCTTCAACCTTGCTCTGTGTCATTGGGCAGGTCAGTTCCCTTCTCTGGATCCCTCCTTCACCTCAGAAGTGGGGGTAGCTGTCCATGTGCCAGAGGCAGAGGTGAACCTGGACGTGGGCAGTTAGGGTTCCCTGGAATCATTTTCGCCTTTCAGACGGTCCTGTCTGCCACTGCTCCTTCTGACCCTCTAGAGGTGAGGTCGCCACCTGCTGTCACTCTAAAGCATTACAAGAGGAATTATCCTTTATTGCCTAGGCTCTGGTGACAGAGGCCACTATTCTTCTGGGAAACAGAGGCAGCCAGCTTCCTTCTCCAGACACCAGGGACCAAAGGAGACACCAGAACCAGGGCCCAGAGCAAGCACAGAATGTTCTCATCAGAAGGGGTCTTGTGCCCAGCGATGTGCCAGGAACTAAAGTAGGCAAGGAGGCTCAGTGGTCAGAGCTCGAACAGAACCCAGAGATTCCAACTCTGATTCACAGTTGCCCGAAAGCTCTCCAGCAGCCCAGCCTAGCCTCAAACTCCACTCTGTACCTCAGCTACCTGCTCTCATCCATACTTAAGGTGCNGTGGCTTTCTGGCCTCAGGATAAAAGCCAGGCTCCCAGAAGCCTTCGAGGTCTTCATGCTGGCCCTCGACTACCTCCCCATCCTTATATAGTTCAGCATTACCATCTCTCTCCTCTGATTGACCACTTCAAGGTCTTTCTGGCCTCAGAGATTTTGCAAAGGCTGTTCCCTTTGCTTCAAACACTGTTCCCATTCTTGCTTCATGTGTGACCTTTCAACCTCAGGTCAGAGTTGAAATATGTCTTCCCAAAGGAGCTTCTGAGACTCGAACCAGAACTCCCCTCTGCCCAACCCAGTATTCTCTGTGTCTCTTTTATTGTACCAACCACAAATTATTATTATTATTATTATTATTATTATTATTATTATTATTTTGGTTTTTCGAGACAGGGTTTCTCTGTGTAGCTTTGGCGCCTTTCCTGGAACTCACTCGGTAGCCCAGGCTGGCCTCGAACTCACAGAGATCCGCCTGTCTCTGCCTCCTGAGCAAATTAGTATTATTAATGTTGTTTCTTTGATGTTTGCTAGTGAGTTCTGAGGGATCGAGAGTGGGGGCGGGTCACACATAGTAGGTGCTCAGTGAACTTCTTTCATGCAGATGCATGATGGGAGAGGCAGGACAGCCTGAGAGTAGGCGTGAGAGGCCCCATGGAAGACCTGTTGTGTGCCTTCAAACAGGTTCTGTCCCCCTCTGGACCTTATGGACTAGTGCTCCCATGAGGGAGAAACAACATGGTCTTCAAGGGTCCTGCTGCCTCATGTCTTTAAGACTTCTGTGTGTGGTAGGAGGATGCACCACAGTGCCCTGTGGTCCTGGGGCACTGCGATGGCATGGGGGAGGATGCGGGGGCTGGGTAAGTGTGAATGGACTTGTCTTGAACTCCACATCTCCTGCCGTCCTGGCATGCTTCACTAGCTACAACCTGGCCCAGTAAGAAAAGTCCCAAGAATCTCTGTGGAAGGGGACTCATGTCCCTACTGCTCCCCTCGCTTGCTCAAAGTGTCACCATGCTGTGAGTTCTACTCTAAGCTTTTGCCTTTCCAGCTACAGGTAGAGGATCTACCTATCTCACGGTGTGTAGTCGGGAAGGATGCTAGGGTGGGGTCGAGGGTCCTGCAGCTCAGGCACCTCTTCAGGAAGCCCTCCATCCTCTGGGCCTGTCCAGTGGACTTGTGCTGAGGATGCCCTTCTGACACTGGAGATGATTGNGCTAAGGTCTGGGATGTGTGCTGCTTCCTCACACCCGATGCCTGCCCTGGGAGCCTTCAGGGCAGCTCCAGGAGCGTGGGAGAGCCAGCTGTGGTGGCTGCTGGCCCTGCCTTGTGAGGGCTGAGCTGGCCCACAGGGACTTCTCCCATGGGGGCTCCCCTCAGCTCACCCCACAGAGCGCTGCTTCCTGCTCTGATGGTGAGGGAGATGTTGGGGGTTACACACAGTCTGCACCCTCTCTCCAAGGCAGAACATGAGTATAAAATTTGAGACCAAGCCTTTGTTGCAGTCGCATCTGTGCCCACACTACAGGATCATATGGCCTGCCATAAGCTGCTTCTGTCATGACCAGGTCCTACCTTGGCTGTAAAATGAGTCAGTGGAGAGGCCTCCCTCCAGCTCTGATCATGGACTCCTGTGACAGCGTTCCCTGGGAATACCTGAGGATCCGTTATCCTTTGTAGCACTCTAACTGTTCTGCCTTGGGCTTACACCAAACCTGTGTGGGGACTTGTACTCATGCCTCTCACAGCATGTGAGATAGGCACTTGTATCCCTATTTTAAAGTCCCAAGGCTGGGGCATTCTGCGAGTCCTACAGGTAAGAAGCACCTGGGTTGGTTTGGAACTTCGGGCGTAGAGCTCAGGCCCTTACCCCTTGAGTATACCACCAGACTGTGGGAGTGAGAAATGAGGTGCCCCAAGGCCTAGAGCCCCCTCTGAGCTCTACCCATTATCCACTGTTAGCAGCTTACCCCTCACTGTTTGACCATAGCCAAACGAGCTCCTAGGATACGGGCAGGGAGTGAATATACATGCTTTGTTCTGTCCACAGTGGGGCTAGGGCCATGCTTGCCACCCCAACAGGATGGTCTACCTGATCCCTACAGAATGCCAAAGACTCAGCAAGTGCAGAGGCACACAGTGATGGGGTACTGTCAGAGAGAGAAGCCACCCTTCCCACTGTCACTCTCACAGGCACCATGCTGCCCTGGAGGACAGCGACAATCTCAACAGTCCAAGGTCTCAGCCCTGACTTACCTGTGTTCTAGACCAGGAAACTGAGGCTTGGGCAACTCGGACTCATTCGAGGTTTTCCAGCCTGGAACAGAGAGGCTGGAATGTGAACCCAACTTTAGTCTCTGGGTGCCAACTCTGCCCTCAGTTGTGACAGTTTAGCCTCATGATCCAGACCTTCACAAGTACCCTGTGGCACTCTATGTAGTTCTGTATCTCCTGTGCACACCCCC
>LZPO01044060.1:627231-648910 GCA_001675575.1 Neotoma lepida
TATTTATTTATAATGCATACAGTGTTCTGATGGCATGTATGCCTACTTGCCAGAAGAGGGCACCAGATCTCATTGTAGATGATTGTGAGCCACCATGTGGTTGCTGGGAATTGAACTCAGGACCTCTAGAAGAGCATTTAGTGCTCTTAACCACTGAGCCATCTCTCTAGCCGCTGGGCTCAGTTTTAGGAATTCAGAATCACAATACCTTTGTGGCAGAGAGATTCTTTGGGCCACTAGTTCTAGCAACTTCCAAACCCAAGTCTCTCTAGACTTTTTCTTCAGGTTCTCAAATTTTACTTGAGTGGGTATTTGCCTGTATGTCTGTGCACCATGTGTGTGCCTGGTGCCTGAGGAGCCAGAAGAGGGCATTGGACACTCTGGAACTGGAGTTACAGATGGTTGTGAGCCATCCGGGTATCAAACCAGGGCCCTCTGCGAGAGCACCAAGTGCTCTTAACTGCTGACCATCTCTCCAACCTCCATTTTTGTGTTTTCACAACACATTTTGAGAACCATGAGAAAGTAAGAGCTTCTACAACTCCAAGACAGCAGAGCCCATCAGTGAGCTAACCAGGGGCTGGTTTTTGTTCACTCTGCCCAACTGTGTTTATTTGAGGGTTTGGTTACCCANTGGACTGCCGACATAGTAATAATAGTGAAGTTATTGCCATTTGCAGCTGCCTGTTGTGAGATCTGGGATTTTCCTCGGTATTGTGTAATCAGTCTAAATACAGAAGTACATTGCACACAGACTGTTGTCCGAGCCTGCAATGAACATGTTTCAAAAGTGTTGTTTTCATCTNTTGGATGGCTTTAAGTGTGTTGAACTGAAGTGTAACCGGCAAATTGTGCTGACGGTCACGTTTACCTGCCTTATGTAGACCAGAGTCCAAGAGTCTGAAAACAGCAGCAGCAACTGGTGTCATAGGCTCACCACATGCTGAGCCCTCAAAGGCATCACCTCAGGGGTCTTCATGTCAACCCCAAGGGTGGGTGTTGTTAGCCCCTGGCTAGACGGGCAAAGGAAGGCCCCGGGAGACTAACAGCTTGCAATCACAGAGGGCGGGCAGAGGACCCAGCTTTGCAAGGTGCCAGCTCTCTTTGCCATCTTGTTGTCTGTGTCTCCATACCCGAGACTCTTTATTGGCTTTGTGGCCATGCTAGGAAGAATGAGGCCTCTTCCAGAGTCTGTCCCTGAGCCTGTGCTTCTACAGGGCCCATCTACCTCATCACTGAATACTGCCGCTACGGTGACCTTGTGGACTACTTGCATCGCAACAAACACACCTTCTTGCAGCGCTACTCCAACAAGCCCCGCCCACCCAGTGCTGAGCTCTACAGCAACGCCCTGCCGGTGGGGCTCCCCCTACCCAGGTATGAGGGAGGCAGCACCCAGTGAGCATCTGCCCGGCATATGGGCACTGCTTGTCCAGAAGCCCAAAGGTGAGGGTGTGGACACTGGGGCCAAGGCCATAACCAGACAGATGATGATGATGATGATGATGATGATGATAGGGAGAGAGGGGGTCAGCTGTCACTTCCGTGTCATCTCAGTGAGGCAGGAGCCATCCTAAGCTTTCTGCAGATGTGACTCCTTGAACCCACATACCATCCTTATGTCATGGGTGTCTTGTTCTCTTGCTTTAGGGACATAAGGGACAGAGGCAGTGATGAGCTGAGAGCCAGGCTCCAAGATGCTTCGAACTAGGCTCCCGACCTTAGCCCCCTCCACAAGCCAGCCTCCCCAGTCCCCTGTAGGCAACTCAACTCCTGTTTCTGATTATTTCAAAAAGGAGTTACAGACAGCTGTGAGCTGNCATGTGGGTGTTGGGAATTGAACCCGGGTCCTCTGGAAGAGCAGTCATTGCTCTTAACCACTGAGCCATCTCTCTAGTCTCTCTTATTTTGTTTTGTTGTTCTTGTTGCTTGTTGATTAAAAAAGCAAAGAGAAGAGTAACTTTTTTTTTGGAAAAGTATACACAAGGATCTGAAAATGCACCCCTGTCCCCTCTAACACTGTGACCCATTTCCTTGTACATGTGTGTTTGGTTCCACTACTCCCTGGGCAGCTGAGGCTGTACCCAAGGGGTCCAGGTGAGGCCTTATTGCCACTCTAGACTATGCATCTCCCAGACCTGTAGGCATAGGTAGGTGCTGGAAAGGCCCAGAAAGGAGCCGCTCTGCAGACCCATGTATGACCCTTGTCCTGGCTGCTGTAATNACTCCTGGGTGTGAACTCTGAGAACACATGCTGGGTCTTATATCATCCTGGCAGCCCCAGGGCCCAGCTCAGGGCCACACAGGTTAGTTGAAAGGGTTTGATTCAGTCATTTGTATTGTGGCAGACCATAGCACAGTGGGCACAGTGCCTGAGGAAATCCAAAGTTGACAAGGCCCCATGAGCTCAGGCTAAGGAGCAGGAGGGAAGGTCAATCCATTTCTTTCCCTGACGCCATCCTCTCGCCTACAGCCACTTGTCCCTGACTGGGGAGAGCGACGGGGGCTACATGGACATGAGCAAGGATGAGTCTGTGGACTACGTGCCTATGCTGGACATGAAAGGAGANATCAAGTATGCAGACATTGAGTCCTCCAACTACATGGCCCCTTACGACAACTATGTCCCATCTGGTACGTGGATACAGTGTTGTGACGCATGTGCAGGCTCATCCCATATGCACAGTGACACCTTCCTTTCCAAATCCTTAATGTACTTAGTNTTGTAGCAACCCTGGAGGAAGATAGCTCATTTCATCCACGTGGACACTGAGGCTAGCTGCCTGCCCAGNGCTGCTGTGCAGTGGAGCCCTGACCCGAATCCTGTTGCTGGGTCCAGAAGCATGNACACTGCTGGCAAGAAGGGGAGAGCTGGGCAAAGGTGGCCCCATGATCATCTAGCCTTCTAGTGGTTTCGGGGTTAAGGCTTTTCTTGCCAGTGAGGAGAGTGAAACCAGAAGTGGTTTAGGTTGGACACTTAAGAACTCATTCTCATAAGGGAATGCTTAAAAAATCAGCAGCCACTTGTATTGAATATTCAGCCACCTATAAACCTAAAGACGGGTCTTCTAGGCCTATGGTATACACAGAGTAACCCATAATCCTCTGTGCTTTCTAGCCCCTGAAAGGACCTATNGGGCTACCTTGATCAATGAGTCACCAGTGCTTAGCTACACGGACCTCGTGGGCTTCAGCTACCAGGTGGCCAATGGCATGGAGTTCTTGGCCTCTAAGAACGTAAGTGTGGTCCTGATGGGGGAAGGCAGAATTGTGGGAAGAGGGGTCAGCTAGCCAACCAGACTCTCCCACATTTATGGCCCTGTGAGACAGCGCCCAACTCTCTGGTGGGCAGGACACCGAGAAACCTCCCACCCGGGCAGGCACACATTTTTCCTAAGGCCCTGGCCCAGAGGCTCTTCTCCCACAGTTGCTCCTTAGCCTAACTCCCCTCTTCCCTGACCCAGTGTGTCCATCGAGACCTGGCGGCAAGGAATGTGCTCATCTGTGAGGGCAAGCTGGTCAAGATCTGTGACTTTGGCCTGGCTCGAGACATCATGCGGGACTCCAATTACATCTCCAAAGGCAGTGTGAGTGCCTTCACCATCCATGGCGTTGTGCCAGGTGCCTCTGACCCTGGGTACAGGTTTCCCCTGATCCCTGTGGTCACAGCTCAGTATGGGGCCACTGGTGGCTTATCTACCAGCAGAGATATCGATGCTGCCCAGCTGTGAGTAGGGACAAGACAAGGAGCTGAGCTTTGTGCACAGTGGTGAGAGACAGGGAGAGGGTCCAGACCACTGCCACAGCAGTGGCTGAGGAACCAGCTACAGTGGGTTTGGAGTAAATGAAAGGTGGTATAGACAGCCCTGTTTTAGGAGATGTAAGGTGGGCAGAGGAAGGAGCCCAGAAGAGGTTGTAAGACAGGTAAGATAGGTAAGTCTTGAAGCCCAGGGGTAGAAGGGTTGCAGACCCCAGAGACCAAAGAGAGCTCCTAGGCATGTCCATGGCTGCTCATTTCTATGTACAGCACACCCTAGGGGCTTCCCCCAGGGACACAGGCTGCCATATTTCTAGCTAGTGAGTTAGGAAACAGCTTCCCAGTGCTCTGGCCAGGAATGTGCTCAGAGCCTTGGAGTGGAGCAAGATGGAATTGGTATGGGAGCAGCTGGGCCTCCTCCTTCTCAGGTGTGGTGGGGCTGAGAGACTGACCACTGGGACCCTCCATGCACTCTGCCTGTCTTGCCTCTGCAGACCTTCCTGCCTCTGAAGTGGATGGCCCCAGAGAGCATCTTCAACAGCCTCTACACCACCTTGAGTGACGTGTGGTCTTTCGGGATCCTCCTCTGGGAGATCTTCACACTGGGTGAGCCACTCTTTCCTCCAACCCCAAGCTATACACTGGAACATCTGCCNTCCTNCTCNTACCTCCTGAGTGCTCCTTGGGCTGGAAGCCGGGGACTGTGGGACAGACACTGGAACATGAGCAGAGACTCAGGAGAAAGTCCAGGCTTGGCCACTCTTCCCATTGTATGGCTTTGGCAAGTCCTTTGCCAACTCTGGGTCTCTATCTTCCCATTCAAATGTCAGAGGGGTTAGACATATCGAAAAGCATGCTTGAAGCTAGCTATAATGGTGTACAGCTGTAATCCCAGTACTTGGAAGTCAGGAAAATAGAAAGTTTGAGGCCAGCCTGGGCTACACAGAGACTCCATCTCTGACAAACAAAACAAACACAGACACAAACCCTGCTTGGGTATCTATTGCTTCTCTCTTTCCATCTCTCTTTCCGATGCTAAGGGCATTGCGCTCTCATATATGCCAGGACAGTGTGCCTGAGGGGACACCCTGCCACTTGAGACACCCTGAGACAATAATGTCNCTGTCTCTGTTCCATGACAGGTGGCACCCCTTATCCAGAGCTGCCCATGAATGACCAGTTCTACAATGCCATCAAGAGGGGCTACCGCATGGCCCAGCCTGCTCATGCCTCTGACCAGATGTGAGTGGAACTTTGTGCACTCGGGAGGAATTTGAGGGTCCAGAGGGCATGCAACTCTAGCTCAGAGGCTAGACAAGTCCTGCTAGAACTGGATCAAGGTGTTCGAAACAGTGCCATCCAGGAAGTTCTGTCCCAGCCCAGGTCTCCACTTTCTCAATTCTGGTTTCAAATTCAAGCCTGCCCTGCTTATGTGCCTATCATTAGCACCACCCTGACATCTTCCTGCTTACATTGCTCCAGCAAAAGACCCAGAGCGGCCTTTTTAGTTTTACGTGTATGAGTGTTTTGCCTGCATGCCTGTACGTGCATCACATCCATACCTGACACTCTCAGAGATAAGAAGAGGGTGTCAGACCCTCTGGGACTGGAATTACAGACAGCTGTGAGCCAGCATGTGGGTGCTAGCAATCAAACCCAACTACTCTGCAAGAGCAACAAGTACTCTTAACCTTTGAGCCATCGCTCCAGCCCCACCCAGAGCTGAACTTCAAGGGCTCAGTTTGGTCACTTGCCATCAGAACCAGGCCTGAGCTGGGAGGATGAAAATCCCTATTGGCCAAATTCAGGTTANGTGCTCACCATGGTGTCTTGAACCACCCAGAATAACGTGGGTGAGGGAAGCTGGGAAGACTTCCCAAGGCATTGATGAGAAGCAATGACAGTGTTAACAAGGCCCCAGGCTGCTTCTCCCTAGCATCTTTTCCCTTCACCTTGCTCTGAACACTACTGCATGGACCTGCCTCTAAGGCAGAGACTCTGACCTTCTCTCTGCCTCCTTCAGCTACGAGATCATGCAGAAGTGCTGGGAAGAGAAGTTTGAGACTCGACCCCCCTTCTCCCAGCTGGTGCTGCTCCTGGAGAGGCTGCTGGGTGAGGGATATAAAAAGGTAAGTGGAGACAAGGCGGGGTGGGAGTCTGAGTTCTGGTCCCAACCCTGTGCACTGGCTTGGTGTGATAGGCTGGTATTTAGGAGGAAGTACTCTTCACATACATTGGGCCTCAGTTTCCTTGATGGCACTAGAAAGAGTTGGGCCAGAGCTATGAATTTATTTTAGTAGAACCAAGATGTGGAAGCTGATGAATTTGACCCAGGGAGGTGCGGTCAATAACCCTATCTGTCAAACCTATGCACCACGACAACACTTGGGGCTCCTTCAGAAGTGTGAGCAACTCTAGCTCAGAGGCTAGACAAGTCCTGCTAGAACTGGATCAAGGTGTTCGAAACAGTGCCATCCAGGAAGTTCTGTCTCTCCTAAGCCCTCACAGCAACTACTTAAACCTTGTCCCAGATTCACACAAGGCCAATGGAGGGAGTCTGTCCTGAGCTCAGCTTCTTGCTTCTTCCCATCTGGGGTGGTCCTGGGGGAGATCAAGGCAGAATGGAATCACTGCTCTTTCATAGCAAGGGACACTGACCCCCACCCCAAGTCCCAACAGGAGGCTACAACAGGATAAGAGCCCTTATCTATCTACTCTGAAGTGGGGTAGGAGTTAGGGTCATGGTGCTGCCTGGCTACCTGCCCTTCCCTAGGGGACTCTGATTGTGTACCTTGTCTTGGGATTCCAGGTAAGAGGGCATCTCACTGATGCAGCTTTGAACAGAGCCCCTTCCTCTGTGTACTTGCTGTGGTAGACGGTCTTTAGGACATTGCCCATCTCACATCCATTTTTTCCCCTTCCCTGTCCTACTGAGCAGAAGTACCAGCAGGCAGATGAGGAGTTTCTGAGAAGCGACCACCCAGCCATCCTGAGGTCTCAAGCCCGCTTGCCAGGCTTCCACAGTCTCCGATCTCCCCTGGACACCAGCTCTGTCCTCTACACTGCCGTACAGCCCAATGAGGGTGACAACGACTACATCATCCCTTTGCCTGACCCCAAGCCTGATGCTGCTGATGAGGGTCTCCTAGAGGGGTCCCCTAGCCTTGCCAGGTAGCCACCCTAACCCTTTTGTCCCAGGCACTCATGAGTATAGTGCATGTGTCTGTGTGTGTTTGTGTGTGTGTGTGTGTATGTTTGTGTGTGTGTATAGAATTGACACAGAAAGACTGAGAGCTAGCTAGAATAAGGACTAACTCTTGTCAGTGGCCAGTAGAGGCTGAAGTTTATTCAGCCCTTGAAGCCACAGGCAGGAGGGGCTGATTGGAATGAAACAAGATGTTCGGTAACCTATTTGCAAGGTAGCTCTTCCTTTTAAGGGTGTACCCACAGGACCCTTTTCAGGTACTATGTTNGTCCTGAGGACAAAGAGGAAACATTTAACATTTCCCTGCTGTTACTGTGGGTCATGGCTGCCCTTGACACCATGCCCAGAGGGCTCCAGGGAACCTGCTTGTAGGAGATGAAGGTGTTGCAAATTCAGTTTAGAACTCAGACAGGGGAAGAGACACATGGTCTGCCTTGGGTTGTGGTGAGTCCACTGTGAGGTGGGCTCTAGGGGAGGCTTACTGCTTCCTAGACTGATGTGAAGCTGGAGTGGGGACTCCCCAAATCAAGATTCAACCCGTGGAGGAGTGGTAGGAGACACGTGGGTTTCCATTTCTAGCCTGTCATTATGAAACTTGGACAGGTCTTGTCTCTGTGAGCCTCAGCTTTTCCATAGGAACTAGCAGGACATGCAGGCCTTCACAGGCCCTGAAGGCAAGTGCGGTTGAGAAAGAAACTTGCGAGCTTGGTGGTCCTACTCTGAGTTCTAGTTTCCGTATTCACTTGCTGTGTGTGTTGTGGAGCAATGATATAAACTCTTTAGGCTGTGCTTCCCTGTGGTGCAGGCCTCTCAGTATGGAAAGCCAATACACAGAAAGCCCTTAGACAATGCTGTTATTATCTTCCTGGTGTCTCCCCAGTTCCTTTCTGACCTGTTCCCTTCCTCCAGCTCCACCTTGAACGAAGTCAACACTTCCTCGACCATCTCCTGCGACAGCCCCTTGGATCTCCAAGAAGAGCCACAGCCAGAGCCTGAGGCAGAGCTGGAGCAGCCACAGGATTCAGGTTGCCAGGGACCTCTGGCTGAAGCAGAGGACAGCTTCCTGTAGGGTGGCCCCACCCCACCCTGCCCAAAACTCCCATTTGCCTCCTAGCACCCAACCCTCCTGGCCTGGCCTGGCCTCTCAGCTGTTGCACTGCCACCGGCTGTCCCCTTGAAGAAGGCCCCTGGTCTGCGGCACCCAAGATCCAAGGACCAGTTGAGCTTAGGAGGCAAGAGAACTGTGGGAACTGAGCCTCTGCCTCTGGAAGTCCATGAGACTCTGAGCCAGGGGTCCTCCAGGGGACTCAGTTTCCCCAGATGTAAGAGGAGGAGTTGGGCTTGGCTNCCAGAGCCTGGATTCCTAGAGAGAGGCATGGGTGTAAGGTGATGTGTTCACTTCCTCCTGTGTAGCCAGCTACCCCTCAGCTGAATCACTCCACTTTGATCTTCACAAGAACTGGGCAAGAACCTGGTGCCTGGCTCCTGGCCAAACAGAGGCCAGCCTTGGACAAGGTCANTTTATTCAGAACACACCTCCCCTGGTGCCAGTCTTAGCTTTCCCAGGCCCGAGCTGGTCTGGGGCCAGCCCTGCTTATAAACACTGTTAGGGGTAAAGGCTGAACTGAGTACAGGATGCTCTGGCCTGCAACCCTGCCCAGGGCACCCAGGGCACACCTNGCCACAAGAAGCACCCATGCCTTTCATCCTCATCGGTACTAGGGCATTTCCCTCACCACTCTGTTGACCTGCCCACCGGAGTCTGCAGTCCTATAGTCCACACCTGTGATATGCTAAGCGCCTCCCTGAAGTGTGCGCCACTAAGAGCCTTGACTGCNCTGGACTGCTACAAGATCCTTGTTCTCTCTGGGTACCAGTTTTCTTCCGCCTTTGAAAAATGAGCAAGTTGGACTCATTGACTCTGCGTACCCTGTCAATACTACAATTCTAGAGTGTTCCAGGGGTTTGCACTTAGCCAGGCAAAGTGGGGTCAAACCCCTAAGCCACCTTTCCGGGAGTCAGCTGAACTCCGGGAAGATTCCAGACACACACCACATCTGGGGGATTCAGGAACTGAGCCTCTTCTTCAGGTCCCCAAGTGCAACTGCCCAGACCTTGACTTGGAGTAACAACCAGTGTCCTAGGAAACCCCCCTACAGCTGTCATGAGGACACAGAAGGACCACGAGACCCTTTTCATCCCATGATAAACTCTGGAGCCAGCAAGAGTGGCAGAGAAGGCAAGCCACGTCACCCCANGCCACTGTCACCAGGAGTGTGGACAGACATGATGGAGAATGAGGACAGATGTGTCCCATGCAGGACAAGAGGCTTGAGATGGGCGTGAGAAGTAGACGCTGTGGGGGTTGCCATCTCAACTGCCAGCTGTCCCAGTCCACAGNCAGTGCCACATGGGAATGTTTTTGTCACTGAGTCCAGCAGTGGCTNCTCACTAACCCTGAACCAGTGGACATTGGAGGAGCCTGGGGAGTAAGGAGTGGGCTGGAACAGGGGAGGAGAAGTCAGCCCTTCTGGGGGCCCTCCCATGCTGGCTTGCTGGCTAGCAGCTCCCTGCCTGGAGCAGCAGAGGTTGCTGGCGGTTGGGGAGCACCGCTCACAACGGTACCAAAGATGTAATCACCTAGGTTTACAAGTACTTGTAGGACTCACGATAACCCGCATTTAGACACCGGAAGTGCCATTTTATATGCTGTTAAGTTTTCCTATCTGTACTTTTTTTTTTTAAGGGAAAAATGTAATATTAAACTTGGTGCTTCTCACTGAAAGGCTGATCTCTTTGGTTTGGGTCTATGTGTCCAGGAATGGGGAGACAGTTTGTCTCAGACAGGTCCCTTCAGCTCCGACTCTCACTTTTTTTTTGTTTGTTTTTTTAAAGCAAGTTTCATTTCCTCCCGTCCTGGGAAGTGGTTGGGTGACCACCTAGGCCTTGTGCTTGGGTTTCCAGATGTGAGGTGTTGGCTTTTCTGGCTGTGGTATCTGGAAGGAGAGCATGGGCTTACAGAGATGGTCCAACCTCCCCCCAGCCACCCCCACCCACCTCACCATGTGCTCTGGCTTTGGCCACTAAGCTGAGTCACCCTCCCTGTCCCACTTCTTGCCCACAACCAGACTTGAGCGGGGGTAGCTTGTGGAGAGGTGCCTACCAGAGTCCGAATCCTAGGTCCTTGAGAGTCGTCACTGGGACCCAGGTAGGAGCAAGGCAGACCAAATACCCAAGAAGGACAGAGAGCAAGAGAAAGTAAGGAAGGAGAAAGGGTGGAGGAGAGAGGAGGGGCAGTGTGATGGATGGAGCACCAGGAGGGGAGGAACCATGCTGTGGCTGAGGACAGAGGGGTGCAGACCCAGGTGGCTTTAGCATCCCAGAGACTGTGGGGCATGAGATGAGCATCCTGGCTCCTGCTGGGTCCTGGCTGTAGGCTCCTCTGCTGATCCCAGCACACTGGCTTGTGGGACACTGACAGCAGCTCAGAACCGGGGACATTAGAGCTTCTGGGACAGGTCATGGAGAAAGGGTTCCAACTCAGGCTGTGGGGTTCCAGACCCTCCCGCCTCAGCTGTTTGGTAGGGTCACTTGTGATGGAAGCAGGTTTCGGCCTGAGTCCTGTCACCCCTTGCTGTATGACTTTGGGCCTTCCCTTGCTCTATGTGAGCTGAGGGGAAGGCATCTCTGGAGGTGTGTGAAGGACATCTCATTTTGGAGCTTCAGGCTGTGACTCCCAGCGGGAGTAAGAGTGGAGTTATGGGATAGCCCTGACTCACAGACAAGCTGCTGACTCAGAGGCAGCTGAAGGCAGCTGAGACAGAGCAGAAAAAACCACCTGACTAGAGAACCTAGCTACACACTGTACCTCTCAGGAGTCCTGGCTTCAGGACTCCCCAAGCCGGGGACATCCTTCTCTCCTGGCTGTGGCAGGCATGGGAGGCAATATCTCAATCTGCCCTGCAAAGGACAAGACTCATATTCCTGCCTAGATTTTCCATGTCCGAGATTNCCCTTACCCTAGTCTTGGAGGTCAGGAGCCCCAACTCCTCATCTCAGCCTGCTTCATAAGGACTACAGGTGTATGACAGCCCCTCAGACCTCAGTTCCTCCATGGTGGATGGAACTGTCAAGGCCACCGAGAATAAAGCATGCTAGAGCCTTGGCTGCCATTTACCCAACAGTTAGTGTGCCAAGGCTGACTGACTGTAGCATCCACATTATCTTCTCATCCCCATCTCAGTCCCGTGGACACTGGACTTAGTCCAGGTGAGATAAGAATTCCAAACGACTTTCCCAGTGTGGTCACTGTGCCAGGCTGACAAGGAACTGTGGAATATNAGCTTAGGTAAGGGGGTAAAGAAACAGATATCTGATAGCCGGGGACCCAATTCTTATCTCCTGATTCCAGGCCCTTCTGGATCTGTGTGTCCCCTAAGGGTGAGGTAAAAGTGCTGAGTAGAAGGAGGGAGCTAAGTGACCCATAGTGTCACCAGCATCCAGCTGAACACAGTCTGAGGAGTGCCCATCAGAGCCCCAGGGCCTCTACACAGAAGGGATTCTTGACTTCCATACAACAGAGTTTCAGGACGAGTTGAAGTGCAACAAAACCAGAGAGTTCATTGACTAGGCCAAAGGACAGACAGACACGCTTGAAGAGAGCCATGTGAGCACCGGAAGAACACACATAAAACTTCAGCAGCAGCTATGTANGTGATCTGGGCTCTTGAAGTTACGCTGTTTAAGGTAGGTAATCCATAACCGAGGCAGAGGGAGAAGAAAACGTGTTGGCCTATTCACATCTTCACTGGAAACATTTTTATATTAATGAATGGAATCACAGGGTGATTCATGAGGTTACTTCCTCGGGCATACACTCAAGGGAGAGCTTCAGCTAAGACAAAAACTTAGATAATTTATCCCCCTCCAAGACAGGGTTTCTCTGGCTGTCCTGGAACTCGCTTTGTAGACTAGGCTGACCTTGAACTCATAGAGATTCGTCTGCTTCTGCCTCTGCTGGGATGAAAGGCGTGTACCACACGCCTGGCTTTTAAAAGGAAAGTATTTTTAAAAAGATTTATGTGTGTAGTGTTATGTCTATCATTTGTATGCAATACCCACAGAGGCCAGAAGATGGCATCAGATCCCCCTCCCCATAACTGGAGTAATGGACCATCTTGAGCTTTTCCGTGGATGCTGGGAAAAAGCAGACATCTCTCTCTCAGTCTCTCTCTCTTAGTCTCTCTCTCTCTCTCAGTCTCTCTCTTAGTCTTTCTCTCTCTCTCTTAGTCTCTCTCTCTCTGTCTATCTGTCTCTCTGTCTTTCTCTGTCTCTCTCTGTCTCTCTGTCTCTCTCTCTCTCTCTGTCTCTCTCCCCGTCTCCCTCTTTCTCTCTCTCTGATATATTTACTGCCCCATCCTTGCAAGGCTCCCAGGATTGACCTGACTGGGGTGGCAAAGGAATGAAGAAAATACAGACAGACACACAGAAATAGCTGGGATCAGGTGGTCTAAGTTAATTTCGGTAGGAGCAGCCTCTGTAGAGAACTGTCTTTAGGCGGTAAACATCTGTGGAAGAATGGTGGACATTTTCTGCACACATGGTCAACATCCACACAGGAACTAGAGGAAGGCTTTGCCAGGTCCGAAGTGATTGTCTTTGACATGTCTTTGACATGGCTATGCCCATGTCGACAACACACATTCACTCAGGCCTTCATATACCCAGGGCTTGCTCTGTTCCCCACAATTTACTTTTTCATTTTATGTGTATGGGTGTTTTGCTTGCATGTGTATGCAGGGCCTGCAGAGGCCAGAAGAGGGCATTAGGTCCCATGGTTGTGAGTTGCCATGTGGGTGCTGGGAATTGAACTCAGGTCTCTGCAAGAGCAGCTAGTGCTCTTAACCACTCACTCCAGCCTCGTAGATCAAAATTTAAAAATTGAAGTACTTTTGCTTGACACAGGTCCCACCAAGAGATGAAGGCATGTGTTTTTATCCCAAGCATGTTTTGTCAGCTGTGTTTATAATCTTGTTTGTGGTATTCTTCAGAAGGGAGCATAGTTCTGCATATGGTTTCTGTGTAGGGAAGTTTCTAGTCTGTATGTAGAAACTCCTGACTCAGGCTGCAAGAGGTCAAGTGTTGGGGTGGGGGCGACTCTTCCTTGTGTACGCTTCGCCTTTTTCCATGTTTCTATCCAGNCTCCTTGGGGTTGGGTCAAAATAATGAAAAGTATTTGGAGACTGGCTTGAATCTCTGAGGCCTATTTGGGCTCCTGCTTCTCAGCCTCTCCACACAGGGAAAATAAGTGAGCTGGAATTTTCCTCCCAGACAAATGAGGCACTTGGACCATTCAATTCTTCCAGCACTCCGCTCTCAGCCAGGGTCCTTTTTCCTGGAAAAAGAGGGCAATACTGAAGACCGTTGTTGCTGTGGGGCCCTGGGTGCTCCAATGTTGTGTTCCCAACCGCTATCAACACCCCTCTCTGGATTAGGGCCTGGTCCACATAAGGCCTTGTTTATCTGAGTATATTGTTTAGGTTTGCATCAATTAATTCATTTTGTGACAGTGTCTTAAGTTTATAATTATTATAGAATTTATACCACCACACTCAAACCCTCATATGTGTTTTCATGGTTTAAATTCTGCTAACATTTTAAACATTCTCTCTGCTTGGCTACTCAGTGGATAGGAAATTATCTTATGGAAATTCTTTTTTCTCACTGCAGAGTTTAGTTACATTTATCTAGGATTTTTCCTTCTTTGTATTTACATTAACATTTTTTGCTTTGTATATAATTAAGCTATAATTGTTTTTAAAGCTACCACTAGCATGTTGCACCTTTTTGGTTTTTCTTCACAGTATTTTAAGACAGGGGAACATACAGACATAAATCCCTCCATCCTNAGAGCAACATGCAATTTAAAGTATCTCTGGGCCCTCCAGTAGCTACTGATGAACACTGAAGTTCTTTCCAATTTCCCAATTATAAGTTATGCTGCAGAAACCATGACTTGAAACAACATGCTTGTGTTCACACATTTGTGTATTTGTTTCCATAGGATGTATCTCCAGCCAAGAATTACTGAGTANAGAGGATAACTATTTAAAAATATAGGAGAGGAGACACACACCAATAATGCCAGAACTCAGGAAATGGAAATGGAGATAGAAGACCGTCATAGCATGACCATGTCTCTGTCTCTGTCTCTGTCTCTGTCTCTGTCTCTGTCTCTGTCTCTGTCTCTGTCTCTGTCTCTCTTTCAGGTTACTGGCATTGGGTATGGTAGCGTATACCTGTAATTCCAGTACTCAGGAAGTAGAAGCAGGAGTAGAGCAAATTCTAGACTAGTCTGAGCTTCATAGAAAGTAAACAACAACACTAAAAAGTTACTGGAACCCGAAATCAGCACTCCCGGCACCTGGGCTTTTGAAATAGGGTCTCCTGTAGCTCAGGCTGGTCTACAGCTTTCAGTGTAGCTAAGAATGACCTTGAACCTCTGATCCTTCTGCCCCACGAAGCACCACACTCCACTGGAAGTTCCCTTTAAAATACACAAGCTTAGAGAGAGCTAAAGAAATGGCTCTGTGGTTAAGAGTCCTTGTTGTTCTTACAGGGAACCCAGGCTTGGTTCCCAGCACCCACATGGTGGCTCACAACCGTGCGTAACTCCAGTGCCAGAGGATCCAACACCCTCTTTTGGCCTCCACAGAGCCCTGCAATGCACATGGTACACAGACATACATGCAGGCAAACACCCATACATGTAAAATGAAAAATAAATAAACCTTTAAAAAAAAGAATTAAAATACACGAAGTCATAGTGACTTTAAAGAAAAAAAAATCCAGTGGGCATGGTGGCGTANGCTTTTAATCCCAGCACTTGGGAGGCAGAGGCAGGCAGATTTGTGAGTTTGAGGCAGTCTGGTCTACAAAGAGANTTCCAGGACAGCCAGGGCTACACAGAGAAACTCTTGTCTAGAAAAACAAAAACAAAAATCCAACATGAAAATGAGGAGAACAATACTGGATCTGGCAAGCTTCCCTAGCCTTACTGGGAAAGCCTGGGACCCTCAGGCTGTCTGTAAACACCATAAGCAAGCAAGGAAAAGAGATTAAGATCTCACTGACCAAAGCTCCAGGGCCCCTGACCAGACAGATGGCCCCATGCTGCATTTGATGCTCCTTGGGTTGGGCCTCCCTGCCAGGTTCCAGGGGCACCCCAGGTCACATTTTAAAGTTCTGGGGACTNCTCAGGCCTCACCACTAGCTGAGGAGGGAAGCCAAGGAGAGACTGGCTCAGGTGAAGTGGAACCTTGGAGCCTGAGTAGGTTACCCAGTGTCCTTGTCATTGCCTTCCTGGCTCAGGCCAAACCCTTGGACTCCTCAAAGACAGTGGGTGGAGCCTAGGGTTAGGGTGCTGGCTGTCTGGGGGGTGGGGTGGGGTTGAGGCTCCTCTGTAAGATGAGGTTCTCAGCCCACCCTGGACTATGAGGGTATGTGTTAACAACTGAGAGTATAATTTTCTGGGTGCTTCAGAGCCTGGTAAGGAGTCCCTAACCTGAGCAAGGACGTAGCAGTGTAGTAGTTGGATGCCATACAATCTTCCAGTATCATTTCACTGTCTTATGTCTGATGGCATGTAGGTCTGCACTCCCCAGCTCCTCTGTGTGCATTTGAGGGCCTGTCATCTTCCTGGCAGACGTGGAGCAGGCCGGCCCTTGTTAATTTCTCTGTCTATGTNGTGGCAGCTCCACAAACTCTGGGGTTGGGTTTTGTGGGCTGTCACTGCAAGACATCAGAAAAGTCACACACAGGGTAGTAACAAAACTTGTGGAAAATCCTCAGCTTGTCAGAGTCCTGTCCCCTCCACAGAGGCCAGCGGGAGTTCCTGGGGCTGTGTTCCTCTGCTTCCTTATTATCTGCCTGTGACACAGTGATAGCACCTGCTGTGCTGCCTCAGACACCCTCAGTGGCTCCTCACAGCCCAACACAGTTAGCATGTGGTGTCCAAGGCCCACCCTGGCCATGAACCCAACTCCTGCAGTTGCTTCTTACACCTCTGTCCTTCAAAGTCTATCTTCCCTACCTGAGACACACACTTGCTGACCTCTGTACGTCATCTACCACCTGGCATTCCTAGCCCTCTATGGTAAAAGGTCATCTTGCTTAAGTCCTAAGGTAGCATAGGCCACCTCTTCCACAAACTTTCCCGTCTGGTGGCAATGACAGGAAAGTTTTTGTGCTCCCTGTGGATCTCTTGAGGGCTGGTGTTGTCATTGTTGTTGGCTTGTTTTGTTGTTGTTGTTCTTGTTTTGTTTTGTTTGCAGTGCCTTTGACCTCTGATGTCCTCTACACTCTTACTACCAAGCAAGCCTGGGTCACGCTTTTTCTCCTGGCTAGAACATTCACGCTCCTCCTCACTTCCAACTCCTGCTCAGTTTTGATTAACCCTTCCTCCACTCACTTTCTGGTGCTCTCAGGACCTCCTGCAACACACCCATGCCTCAGTTCCGGCCCCACAATAGGCTGTGAGTTCCAGAAGGCAGAGACCAAACGAGCTCAGTCCAGAGACTGGCACCAAGAGTGCCCGGTTGAGTGGTCTCAGAATTCTCCCTCTTTCTGCACCAGCACAACATTGGTGCCACCCTTTCGGTCTTCAAAGTCTTCATATAGGTACGATGCCTCTGTTTCTCCATGTGTCTACACCTGTAGAGAGCTCTGCTTTCTTCTCCCCATCTGGTTCTTGAAATCTCCAGACTCCACGGNAGGGACTCACAGTCTCACTTGTCTATTTCTAAACCCTTAGTGGTACCAGCTTGTTGTCACAACTGTGCCACCTAGCCACTTGCTCTTCCATCTCCCAGGCTGCTGAAGGCTCTATATGCATGGACCATGCAGAGCCCTGGATTCCCCAAGCCCCAAGCAAGGCCTAACATATGAAGTATCCATCAAGTGAATTGGTCACTGAAAATGAGGAAGCCTTGTTTTACTTGGCTTGCTCACCCTTGATGCATTTACTCATGTGTCTGGTGGTGACTAAGTTCTCCTCTGCCAGGCATAGCCACATACAAAAGCTGTAAGGGTTGCAGGTCTGACCAGGGAGCTCCTGCTGGGCAGGTGTGTGTCACCTTCACGGTGCATCAGTAACTACCCTCACAACTGTGCTCACACTGGGTGACAGTGCTGTGAAGCTAAAGGGCCATGGGGAAGCCAAAGATGGACACAAAGCTAGCAGAGGGAGAGANAGGGGTATCAACAGTCAAGACAGAGGCAGGAGGAAGGCACAGTGGCACACAAAGCAGCTGAAAGTACAGTATCCGGCTCTGTGGAAGAGGGATGGAGAGGAGGAGGCCATTCAGCTGGGGGTAGAGAATACAGGTGCTTGTAAGGCCCTTTCAGACTGGCTTGGAAGATGGGAGGNTATTCCATCACTCTCCAACGGAACCCACTTAACCNTCACCCCNAGANGCAGGTGTGGTTAGCCCTCTCTGGCCTGGAGCTGATACAGAACCGGCTGCCAAGCCACCATGATGTTGGTTCTCTGGTTCCTGGCCCAGAAGGTTCCAGAGCATGGAATGGGGAGGAGGGTGACATCTAGAGGTTCCAGGAGCCATGCAGGGAGATGAAGGCTGGTCTCTCCACATGTGCAGAAACACAGTGTGGCCCATTCACTCACAGCAGGATTTCCTAATCCTTGGATTCAGATTTGAACTCTTACTCCATGTTTCTCCAGCTCAGAAAGAATGAGATGGCCCCTGCCTGTCATCCTCCTGACAGCATCATTGGGACCTCCTCACCTAGGGTCACCCACTGAGACTTTGTGCCAGGCCCCATGCCAGACCCTCTGTATGATTATCTCATACAATAATCTCAGCCCACGAGGCTCATTCTTTCATTACCAGCATTTTGTGAATGATGAAATCAAGACCCAGAGAGGTGTGATTTCTTACCCAAATTCCTAGGGATGAGAGAGCTAACTGAAACCAGGCAGCCTACTTGCAAAGCCTATGCTAATTATAATCACCAGGAAACACAAGTGACCTGGGCTCTTCCCACCAGTGAGTGTGCTGAGTGTCTGTAGATGTTGGTGGGCAGTGGCCTCAACAATAAGGAACCCCTAGAGATGCAGTTGTGAATGCTACCATGCAGGCTCCCCATCCACTTCTAAGATAGCAAATCTGGCTGCTCCTAGCGTCTGCCGTGTGTGCCTGTGACTTTTGGATTCATGTTCCCACATTGCTCTTGGAGCACATACCTCTGGAGACCTCTGGGCCATTGAGAAACCATCACCTATATGATCAAGCCTGAAAGCCTAGCTAGGTCAGAAGTCTTTGCACACGGGCCTCATCTTCCTCTTCCTCTCTCCTCCTCCCATCCCTCCTACTCGGACTAACCTCTGCCCCAACATTATTCCTTCTGTGAGATAGCCCTCTGGAACAGAGGACTCCATTCCTCCTTAAGGCCAGATCCAGCATTGCTTCTCTGGAAACCTTCACAGAATCCCCTCTCTCTGTCTGTCACAGCCACACTTGCTAGCCTCCAAACATGCCAGACCATAAGAAGTGAGCGTGGCGTTGATTAGCCAGCGTATTACTGGAGATGTGATGAGGGGTGAGGAGACCAGACATGTTTGGAGATCCTGTTCCAGGAAGGTGGCTAACAGGTCTGAGGACACAGCCAGGAGAGTCACAGGGTCTGTCTCTTCAACACTGCAGGGCTGTCTCAGGGCAGGAAACAGTATTTCTGGGGATCCACAGGACAGGTGGGTGCCCCAGGGAGATAGTGTGTCCTCAGTATGGAAGTGCAAGCCAACAGCTTTCCAGCAGCAGAAGTCATGGAGGAGAGATGTACCGACTAGGTCACCTAGCCAGGACAACAACCCCTTACCTGGACCTGAGACCCAATTCTGCCCCCAAGTCTTCCCAAAGCAGCTGCGGGACCCCAAATAAGCCACTTGCCCTCCGGTCTCGCCTTCCCTTATCTATAGAGTGGAGATAACATGCAGGAGATCGATTCCCTGTGACCCCGGCCTGCACAAGAAAATGGAAATGAAAGTATCTTATAAACCATGCAAGCTCAGCACAGATGAAAAGATGGGAGGTCTGACCACAGACAGACTAGAAAGTTCTGTGCGCGTAATACCGTCAAAAGAACGTGAAAAAAAGATGCAGTAGACAGCTAGAAAATGTTTTCAACATTTGTGGCAGTAGGGTTAACAGTACAGCTTGCAAATTGTCCTAACAAATCAATAAAAGACAAAAAGAAAAATAAAGAAGTGGACAAAAGATATCTGTAGAAGGATGGATGATAAACACATGAAAACAAGTATTTGTTGCATCGAAAATTCAGGAAAAGAATATTAAAACACTAGCAAATCAATGCTTGTTTCTAGGAGATGTGTGTGTGTGTGTGTGTGTGTGTGTGTGTGGTGCTGGGGATGGGACCTAGGATCTCACACATACTAGGCAAATTCTCTAACATTGATCAGCACCCCCAGCCCTGGGAAAAAAATGTCAAAACCAGTAATATTCGGTGTCAGCAGGAACACAGTGATGCTGGTTTTCCCACACAGCTGTGGAAGTGTACAAGTGTACTGCCTCTTTCAGAGAACAGTATTTCCACATTTTAAGAATCTACACTGACCAGACATCACTTTTCTAGAAACGGATCCAGCTCAAATGATTGCNTTTGTGTCCAAAGGTTCATACGCTCACTGTGGTATTGTTTACAATAGAGAAAACCCAGAAGGAATGAAAGCACCCATTGATTAGAAGACTAGGGAGAGATCTCAAATGCAGCAAAGTAAAGTAACTAGAGTATCCTGGCTGTGTGGTGGTGTGTTCCCATAGTTACAGCATGTCAGAGGCTGAGGCGGGATGATCATGGGTTTAACCAGCCTGGCTATGTAGCAAGACCTTGTCTCAAGGAATAAAACCCAAACTAAAGCAATAACAACAACAACAAGGTGAATCTTTGTACTTTTAAGAAATAGGTCTGCCGGGCGGTGGTGGCACACGCCTTTAATCCCAGCACTCGGGAGGCAGAGGCAGGTGGATCTCTGAGTTCGAGGCCAGCCTGGGCTACTGAGTGAGTTCCAGGAAAGGTGCCAAAGCTACACAGAGAAACCCTGTCTTAAAAAGAGAAAAAAAAGAAAAAAGAAAAAGAAATAGGTCTGAGGTCAAGAAAATGACCACAACATCCAGAGTATTTTGGCAATGCAAAAATTTTACTTTTCATTTCTAACATAAAGGGGTCCTGTGCACTGTGAGTCATCAGAACTCAGCCTTGAATTATTATGATTCACTAATTTAAAATGTGGCAATTGATAAGCAGAATACAATTCTGAGCACTGAGTGTAATCTTGAACACATACTTTGATTTCAAGAACTGCTGACCTCTGGCTAGTTGACACTTGCTAGACTTGACACAAGCTAGAGTCATTTTCAAATTGGAAATCTCAATGGAGAAAATATCCCTGCCAGATTGGCCTGTAGTGCATTTTCTTGATTAATAATCAGTGCAGGACGGCCCAGCTCACTGTGGGCAGTGCCACCCTGGGGTGGTGGTCCTGGATGCTATAAGAAAGCAGGCTGAGCGAACCATGAGGAGCAAGGCAGTGAGCAGCACCCCTCCACCAGCCTTTGTATCTCCAGGTTCCTGCCTTGAGTTCCTTNCCTGACTGGCAGTGTAAGCAAAATAAAAACCCTTTTCTCCTCAAGTTGCCTTTGGTCATGGTGTTTTGTCACAGCAAGAGAAGCCTGAGACAATGACCTTGGAGGAATTTGAATTTTTGCCTCACATCTTTTTTTTACAATGGCTTTTTAAATGAGGCTTTGCCTTGGTTTAACCCTTTGATAGAAAAGACAGTACATTTCCTCTATGCTTTCCACATAACGACATGGAAAGATTGCTAAGATGTGTTGTTGATTGTTGTTTTTGTGTATGTGTCTGATTCTGGATTCCATTATGCTGAGTACCCACATGTGTCTGTCTGTTCCTTCGACAGTGCCACAGGGCAGCTTTCTGGGAGTCTATAAACGGGGTGACATTGAGGCAGGATAGAAAGACAGGGAAAGGTGAGGAGGGCATGGGGAATAAAAAGAATCCCTCCTATCCCCTGTATGGACCTGGCTTACTTCTTACTGTCCAAGTCAGGAGTTTCTACATACTGACTGACTGACTGGCAACTGCCCTAGATAGAACCCATAAGCATACACTCCCTAAGACTACCACAAACAAGGTTGTCAAGGTCACCAGAGTAGACAGACACATTTTATCTTCTCTCTCCACCTCAGTTACATGTTACCCGAATAACTTACACAGAGGCAGCTGAAGCACTTAGGTGTGCTCAGACGCTCACACGGCTCTCTTCAAGCGTCTCTGTCCTTTTTCCTAATCAATAAATCCACTGATTTTGCTTCATTTTTCCTTGTCCCAAAATTCTTCTCTGCTTCAGTGTAAATCAAGAATCTTATCTGCATCTATGTGGCGACCCCTGGAAGTCGATGGGGGAGTCCTCAGTCTGCACCACGGCACATCAAGTTGATTTCCCCTGCTACTGACTGGTTTCTTCCTGGTTTCCCTATTCTTGCGCAGTTTTTCTTTTTCTTTTTTCTTTCCTTTCCTTTCCTTTCCTTTCCTTTCCTTTCCTTTCCTTTCCTTTCCTTTCCTTTCCTTTCCTTTCCTTTCCTTTCCTTTCCTTTCCTTTCCTT
>LZPO01044060.1:651596-666103 GCA_001675575.1 Neotoma lepida
CACCACATGCTTATTTACTTGGTAATAACCACAGTCAGCTTTTGTTTGCTTTGTTTCTAAGTGGTCACCTTAGATCTGGCATTTCCTTATGGTCCCAAGGCCTTTTCGTCCCTCACATCAACTCAGCGGCCACCATCCATAAAGCAGTTTCATCCCATGTCTCCCTCCAGCCCCTGGCAACTGCTAGCTGACCGTCTCCATGGACTTACTTATCCTGAGTGTTTCAGACAAATGGGATTATGTAGTATGCTGAACTTTGTGCCTGGCTTCCTTTACTCTGCTCTGTATTTTTAATGTTTACTCATCACTTTTTAAATTATTTATTAAGAGAGGATGAGAGAGAGAGAACATTTGAATGGGTAGGGATCAAAGGACGACTCCCAGGAGTCTGTTCTCTCCTTCCAGCATGTGGGTCCTAGGGATCCAACTCATGTTGTCGAGCTTTGTGGCAAGTGCCTTTACCAGGTGAGCCGTCTTGCCACCCTGGGATTCATTCGTCTTGAACTATTGGTACTTCATTTCTTTTGTAGCTAAGCAATACTCCATGCACAGTGGTGCCACATTTGTGATGTTATTTGTTAGCTGATTTCACCTTTTGGCTATTGGATATAGTGCTGAGTTGAACATCCATATGCAAGCATTAGTTTGGGTTCCTGTTTTCAGTTCTGTTGCTTACACCTAAGGGTACAATTGCTGAGTGTGTTAGCCAGGGTTCTCTAGAGGAACAGAACCAACAGGATGAATATATATTTATATGCATGTGTGTGATTTACTAAATATATATATATATATATATATGGTTTATTAAATAAGCTTATGCTAAAATAGTAACAACAACTGAATCACACCTGAGAGCTGAGAGCCCTAGTTGCTCAGTCCCCGAGGCTGGAAGCCTGAACAGTAATGTAGTCCCACAGTAACTGTCTTTCATTGAGGACATGGGCAACCTGGTAGTTGCTCAGTCCACAAGGCTGGTGCCTTAGCAGTCTCAATCTGGTGCCTAGAAGGTTCCTGGAGAGCTGCTGGTCCTTAGTCCACAATGAAAGCCTGGACTTGCTGGTTCTGATAACACCGCCAAAGAATTCAACAGCAGCAACACCAGAACAATCAACTTGGCAGCGAGGGAGAAGGACGAGGGAGCAAAAGGCTAGTGGACTTCCTTCTGTCATGCTCTTTTATCTGAACTGCTACCAGAAGGTGCTACCCATAGTCAGGNCACATCAATTAAGGCAATTGGGACAGTTCTTCTGTGAGCTTCTCTCTACTTGGGTGATTCTTATNTGTGGCAAGTTGACATTAAGACCAACCATAACATTGGATCATATGAGAATTCTATTGCTACCTTTTTTGGGGGGTGAGGGTTGAGACAGGGCTTCTCTGTGTATCCCTGGCTGTCCTAGAACTCACTTTGTAGACCAGGCTGGCCTCAAACTCACAGAGATCCACCTGCTCCTGCCTCCTGACTGCTGGGATTAAAGGCATGCACCACTACGCCCAGCTTCTCTTGCTAACTTTTTGAGGAACTAGCAAATTAATTTCCATAGAAGCCACACCATATTACGTTTCCACTAGCAATGTGTGGGAGTTCTGGTTTGTCTGTATCTGCATCAGTACTTGTTAACTTCTGGGTGAGGGGGTTGTTTTGGGTTTTTTTTGAGACAAGGTCTTACCATGTAGCCCTGGCTGGCCTGGATCTCATAGAGACCTGTCTGCCTCTGCCTCCCTTGTTTGGGATTATGGGCACGTGCCACTGTACACTACTGCTTTCTGAACTTTTTTTTTAAAATGATGACCAATGTAGTAAATGTGACACATCATTTCATTGTGGTTTTGGCCTATACTTCCTTAGTGACTTATATGACTGAGTATCTTTCCATGGGAAGTGTTGGCCATTTGTATATATTCTCTGGAGAAANGTCTACTTAATTTTTTTTTGCCCATTTTAAATCTGAATTTTTTGTCCTTTTGTTAATGAGTTGTAGATTACAGCTTTTATTCATATACGTGTGTGTGTGTTTGTGTGTGTGTGTGTGTCCATTGTTCATGCCTTGTTCAGCATGTGATTGGCAAGTGTTTTCTTCTCTTCCCCNCGTCACCTTTACATTCTCTTGACATTGTCCTTTGCTGCCCCAAAATGTTCAGTTTTGACAAAGTCCGGTTTACCCAATTTTTCCTAGACTGTCTGTGTTTTGAGCGATAGGGCTAAGAAACCATTTCTTAGTTGAGTGATGAGTATTATCCCTGAACTTTATTCACTTATTTTATTTATTTGTATTTTATGTATGAGTGTTCTGCATGTATACCCGTATGCCAGAAGAGGGTATCAGATTCTCTTACAGATGGTTGTGAGCCACCATGTNGTTGCTGGGAATTGAACTCAGGACCTCTGGAAGAGCAGCCAGTCATCTTAACCCCTGAGCCATCTCTCCAGGCCCCCTGGACTTTATTCTATGAGTTTTAATCATTTGCCTTTGATTTGCTTCATCTTTGGTTAATTTTTACNTATGGTGTGAAGTGAGGGTCCACATTTGTTCTTTGAGACACTGATAACCAATTCGCTTTGCAGATTTGTGGAAAGAAATACTCTTTCCCTTCATTAAATGGTCTTGCCACTCTTGTGAGCGTTTATATCCCTATTCCTGGTTTTGTTCTATTGATCTGTGTCTACTTTTAGCCAGTGCCACAACTTTGATGGCCACAACTTTAATGCAATAGTTTTGTAANAAGTTTTGAAATTGAAATGTGTGACTCCTCCAACCTCATTCTTCTTTTCAAAATGGTTTAATTATTTTATGTCCCTTAAAATTCTATGTGAATTTCAGTCAGCCCTTCTATTTCAGCAGAAAAAATGACTACTGGGCTTTGGGTAGGAATTTCACTGATACACAGTTTGCCANCTTGACAATATGATTGTCTTCCAACAAAATCTTTTCATTAAGGTCTTCTGAACTTTTGGGGGTGTTTCATGATTCAGTGTGTAAGTCCTGCACTTCCTTGGTTACATTTATTCCCAATAGAAAATAATTTAGTTACACTTATTTATTTACATGTGTGTGTGTGTGTGTGTGTGTGTGTGTTGGTGCACACATGTGTGGAAGTCAAAGGACAATTTGCATGAGTCAGTACTCTCTGTCCATTGTGGAGGACTTGGGAATCAAACACAGGTCATCAGGCTTGGTGGGAAGCGCTGTTATCCAGCAAGCCATCTTACCAGACCCATTTGAAGTTCATTTTTGATGCTGTTTTAAACTAGATAAAACTGTGTGCTGGGGAGATAGACNGCTTCATGGTCAAGAGAGCTTTGCAAAAGACCTGAGCTCAGTTCCTTGCACCTATGTCAGATGGCTCACAACCACCTGTAACTCCAGCTCCAGGAGATCCAATGCCTCTGGCCTCTGTGGGCACCTGCACTTGTATACAGAGGTCTACACACATGTACATAACTAAAAATAAAACAAATATTAAAAATTAAAATTGCTTTATTTTCCCTTTTGATCATTGCTAGTATACAGACATACAACTTAATTTTGAGTGCTTTGTTGAATTCATCTATTATATCTAGAGTTTATTTTTGTGGCTTCTTCAGAATATATATACATATATATACACACACATATGAAATATGTATTTCATGTTATCTACAAATAGAGATGATTTTACTTTCTCCTTTTTCATTTAGAGTTCTTCTGTCTCTTTTCCTTCATGGTTACTCTGGCTAAGATTTCCCACTCAGTGTTGAATAGAAGTAATAGGAGGAGTCAGCCATGATCTAGGAAAAGCTGTCTGTCCAGCCACAGGACAAGCTATGCCTTTACATGCAAGCCCCAAGTCACACTGAGGGTGTCCCTTTTGCTCCATCTTTGTTGAAATTTTTAAAATCTGAAATTCACNTTGGATTTTGCCAAGGATTTTTTTTCTTCACCAATGGAGATGCTCATGTGGGATTGTGTGTTCAATCTATCAATGTGGTGTGGTGACACTGAGTTTTCATATTCTGAGTGAGCTTTTGTATTCTGGTACAAATAGCCATGGCATGTTTTGTGTGGTGTGTAGCTGGCATAGCATTTGTTATTGGATTTGATTTGCTAGTATTTTCTTGATGATTTTTGCATCTGTATTCTGCATATACACATTTGTGTCCCCCCACCCCCGACACACAAACACACACTTCCCCTCTCCCTCTTGTTTTTATTTTTTTTCAGATAGGGTCTCATTATGTAGCCCAGACTGGCCTTGCAATTGTGACAATCTTCCTGCTTCTTCCTCCTGAGTTCTGGCATCATAGCTTCTACACCGAACTTGTAGTTTTATTTTCTTGCAATTCTTTTGACTAACATTTTCCTGGGAAAAGTCTGTACCTCCATAAATGCACATCTAATTACCAAGGAATAATGATCATTTTCTTGAGTCAGTGTTACACTGAGATTATTTTCAGTTTCAAGATATAAACCATATTACTTAGAGATAAGGTGGAAAATCGTAAAAGAAAAAACTAAAGCACACAAAATTGATTGTCTTTAAAAGGTGAGGGGTGTCCTGAGGAGGTGGCTNAGTCAGTA
This sequence comes from Neotoma lepida, assembly GCA_001675575.1. NCBI lineage: Eukaryota > Metazoa > Chordata > Mammalia > Rodentia > Cricetidae > Neotoma > Neotoma lepida. The sequence goes on from LZPO01044060.1 coordinate 656,156, forward strand.
AAGTGCTTGCCACACAAACATGAGGATCTGAGTTCGGATCCCCCGCACCCACGTAAAAGCCAGGCCCGGTAACACATACCTGTAATCCCAGCATTGGAGAGACAAAGATATGAGGATCCCTGGGGCTTTCTGGTCAGCTAGTCTAGCCAATAATGTGAAGAGACACTGAGGCAGACACTCAGAATTGACCTCTGGCCTCCACTGACACCATACCCACACCCATGTACTGGCCCACATATGTATACCCATGCTTACAAACACGAACACAGACACACATATATCACACATACAAAAAGAAGGGGGCAAGGGAATGTTATTTTTAAATAGACATTCAGAAGGACAGATTTCTTGTAAAAAAAAAATCACAGAAAGTTCTTACACCCTTATCACCTTGGTAGCTGTGTGACCATGAACAAGCTTGACGGCATTTGACCTCTCTGAGCTCGGGTTCTCCATCTACAGAATAAGAGTGGTAACAGTGCTTATCACTGAGGATTTGGGGACCCACAGACCCTGGGTCTNCTGTTTTCTCTATCAGCACAGAAAAATCTGTGACCAAATGTGTGTGGTGGGGGCGGATCATTCCANACGTCCAACAGACTCTCCGTTCTGAGCACAGGCCAGCTTNTCTTTTCATTCTGCTTGGTGCTGACACCATCTACTTGAAGAGGGCTCAATTCTAGACTTAGGGATTCAGTCTCCACTTTACACCACTTCTTGATTAGAGGTACCACAACCTCCTCCGTGGATTTCTTTCATTCACTAGAGCAGCTCACAGAACTCTGGGAAACACATTTACTGGTTTGTTATACAGGATATGACAAAGGACTAGAGACTCACCCCCCCAAGATGAATATTTGGGGTATGGGGCTGTGCCCTCCTCTAGGAACCTCTAACTAGAAACTTTTCATCTCCCTCAGTCTTTCAGGTAACAAGACTCCATCCTGCAGCCACCTAAGAGCTGTCAGCTGCCAGTCAACTCAACAGTTCATAAAAGATACAGCCTTGATGAGCACAAAGATTTTAGGGACTGAGTGTCAGTAAATACATGTTTGTAATATCATTACTAGAGTCCTAGGTAACCAGGACAAATGTCAACAAGTTAGGGTCTGACCACTTGCCCTAGAAATCAAATAGGAAAAGCGATGGCTAAAGGTAGTAAGGGAATTTGAGCATCTGTGGGCCTGTCTTCTGGGGAAGAGTCCAGGTTTAACTACAAGAAGACCCGGTGCAGGGGGGCAGGAGGTCCTGCTGGCGGTGCACTGCTGTCGGATCGATGACGTCTCTGGTTTTGTCCTACCAATTGGCCCCCGATGAGTCATTCCTGGCTTTGACGACTTAAGAGGACAATTTGGTTNCTACTTAGGAGTAACTTCATTTCTTCTCATGAGGTGACCACTACCACTAAGGGCGAGGGGGACAATCTCATCATGGGGGGATCTGTCTGCGAGGCCTGNTATTTCTAGAACCCAAGATGACTTTGGTTTAGGACAATTAATGGAAACTTCTAGTTGCTTCTGTAGAGACTGGATACCGTCAAATCCCAATTTCTCAGTTACCCTTATCTTGATGCCTTCCGCCTGGAAGGCCGATGAGAAAGGTCAGAAGAATTTAGGGCCAATCAACCTAATGTGTCTCAGGTGGACTCACTGGTCGTCTGGGAAACTCCTATTGTACTACTGACTCACTGGCTGCCGCTCCTGAGCATGATTTTTCTCCCGAGTTTCCTTAGAGGTGGTTTTTTAAGTCCCTCGAACTTAAACATTTCCCTCCAGGGGTCAATTCAGCCCCGCTCCAGATTCTGCCTCATTCTGCCTCTTCCCCTGGGGGTGATGCTTTGTTTTCTTCTAGAGACCCACTATTTCCAAACTCTGTAGTTCCCTTTCAGCCTAGCTTTAAAAAAAAAAGGGGAAGAGGACCAGGCCAACGAGGAGGAGGAGGAAGAAGAGGAAAACAAGACTGAGAGCCAGTGCAGCAGACAAGAGCGTGTTCAGCTGTCCTTACCCTCCCCACAGAACTAGCAGCCGGGAGCCCTGTGCCCAGCCGACCCTCCAACCTGCATCAGCCCACGCTGCCCCGGGGAGACTATGGAGCTGGGGGCTCCATTGGTCCTGTTGCTGGCCACAGCTTGGCATGGTAAGGGCAGAAAAGGGGGTGTTCATGGGNTGTTACAGAGAGGGCCCACAAAAGGACTCTGAGCGTCACTGCCCCGAACTTGAAGCTCCCACTTTCTGCTCCCGTTTCTCTAGCACGAGAGTGCGGATTTGTGTTTGTCTGGAGAGAAGNGACGGTGAGAGTGGAGTGGAACTAGACTGGTCAGTGCTGTGATGTAGCTAAGCTTAGCCTTCGACTCACAGTGCGTTCTGAGCGTGTCCCTGATGCTTTCGGGGCCACTATCCACACTACTCATTGGTAGCTGGGAGAGTGGGAATAGATGCAACTGAGGGCAATGCTTGCGGATGTTTCCTGTGCCTACAGGAAGTTACCTGAGAACCTCCTGCAAGGCAGACTCTGAGAGGTCTTGGGCGGGACTGAGATTTGCTTAGCTGAGATAATCTCAGGAGTAGGGGCTGCTCAGCTTCTTCTGCAGTTCTGCTTTGAGTGGTCCCACCAGCTAGACAGCCCAGGAGGCCATGGTTAGGCAGGACCTGGCTCAGAAAGGCCCTTTCTTGGAAGGCTTGGGGAAAGGGTCAGGGTGGAAGATTAGAGTTTGGCCTTTCTGGCCCAGGATTCAAGGGTGGAGAATTTGGAGGGGTTTGGAAGTGAACACACATGCTTGAGAAAGCATGTGACTCAGCAAGCAAAAATGCTAGAGGGGGTCTCAGGAAGACCAGAGAGGTCTTCCTAGCCATTGTCTTCCTAGACACCACCCCCCAATTTCTCGGGCAGCAGAAGCTGCTTCAAAACTACCACCTCGGAGGGGGTCGGGCTAAGAGTGAGGACTGTCATCAATGGCCCACAGTGGCCCAACAAGCATGGCCAGGCGCCACCTGGCCTANCACACAGGTTTTATACCATGCCACCTGCTTATTTAGAAGGAGGATGGAATTTGGCGGGGAAGGAGAGTCTCACTCTGGTCCCTGGGGAATTGGTGGTACTGGCCTGTGGTGATACAACAGTCTACTGAAGGCTCTTTGCTGGCTCAGCCAATCTCACTGGCTTGTGTACTGACACTTTCCTATTAGAACACAATTGATACATCTTAGGACATACACATTCTTAAGAAGAAGACCCTTTCTCTTACTCCAGAAAGTCCTGTGGATCTGAGGACCACTTGTGGGGCACTGTGTGTGTGTGTGTGTGTGTGTGTGTGTCCCAGTTCAATGTCCAGCTCCAGAAGGAAGAGGAGGTGAGAGACATCACTGGGAAGCCCTAGGTTTTAGCCCAACAGGTTATTGGTGAGTGGGTGGAGTGGGTGAGTCCATGGGTGCTCCGGTGGTGGTAGGAATAGTGTTGAAGCATTTAGAGGCGGAGAGAGACTGGCAGTCAGGAATGCAGGAGGTTGGAGGAAGGGGTGCCTCCTGGAGCTGATGGCGTGAGAGTCTAGTATGTAGGCACAAAAAAGAGGAGGTTTGGGCCAAGGGGAGAATTTGAGAGGGGACATGTGAGATGAAGAATGTGGGGGGCAGTCAGTGGCCATCAAGTGCTCATCCAAGGGAAGGTAGGGGTGAGTGGGCTTTCCTTCCTGCCAACTGTGCCAGCGGGAAGTGAGAAAGCCGTGCGGTGAATGTGGAGTGTGTCGGTCCTGTTCTGTGTAATTATCCAGGGCAACAGGCTAGGAAGAAATAAGGCAGAAGCCTCTCCCTGAGCCCATCTGGAGGTCAAGACAGGAGACCAAGATAAGCAGAGCAGAGTAGCTTGGGGGAGGGGAGGGGAAAAGTGTCTGGGAGAGAGAAGGCAGGAGCAGGGTCATAGAACCCAAGATCGAATCCTGTGACCTTAAGGATTCAATTCCTTAGTTACCACCTGGCAGGTTCAAAAGGGACTTTAGTGATGTGGCATGGGAGCTGGAGGCCAGGGCAGGAGGCCTTTCATACTCCGCTGCCCTCCAGGTGGACACTGGGATTGTTCCCACCAGACAGGAGAGATTGTGAAGCCCTGAGAGTCAACAGTCTCCCCATCTGGAAATGATTGTCAGGGTCCCTAGTCCTAGTCAATGTGAGCCCAGGCCAGGGTGAAATAGCTTGTCTCTCTTCCTGCTAGTCACACTGTACAGGAAACCCACAACCCTACATCAGCAATGCCAGTATTCTCTCTTTTCTTCATCTGGCTGATCGGAAGCTCGGGCAGATAGGGCTGCATGTTTCCAGCGGGTTTGAAATCAGAGCAGACATTAAACCAGGCTGAAGTCATTTGGGAGAAACAACTTTCCATTTCTGGGCTTGAGTTTGNGTGTGTGTGTTTGGGGGGGTACCCACCGAGGAGTGATTGTGGGAAACACTGGAGTACTCTGAGGGCCTGATNCCCTTGTCACTGTGTCTGTATCACCAGCTGGAGTAGGAAGGGCTGACTTGTGGGAGTCAGCAAACAGGACAGTGACACAGGCAGGCCTNTCTGCACAGAGCNTTCTGAGACCCAGCACACTGTACCCCTCTCCAGGAGTCCCTCACTGTGTGGAGAGGACCAATGGCCAGAAGGGCAGGGAAGCAGAAGTGAGAACACCAGTCTAGAAAGGCCATAGGCTGGGCGGAAACCAGGGCCAGCCGGGTGCCAGCAATGTGTTTCCGCCCACACAGGCCGAGGGTGCCTGCCGTCCCCTCAGAGGCTGTGAATCAGTTCTCACTTCCCTCCTTCACCCCTATTTCAGGCCTGGGAAAATTGCTGACACTACAGAGACAACTAGCCTCCTTCCTTAAGACCTGACAAGGGTTTTAAGTTCTCCTTTCTCCTTCAAGCAAATTTTCCTTAAAAGAGATTGGCTGCCAAGAAAGCCAGCAGGTCCGGAGAAGTGAGAGCAGAGTGGGTACCTCAGCAGTCTCATTCATAGACATGACATACTAGTCTTTACTTGGCAACAGGAGATGCTGCAAAGACTTCCTGGCATCTGGACAACCTAACATGCCGGGAAGTGTGACCACTGTATGNGTTTGTAGGCGAGGAGATAAAGTGAGAAGGATGGATGGCCTCAGGCCATCCCACAGTGCNTGGACCCAATGTCCAGTGGTAGAAGTGGGCGCAGCAGGAGACACTCAGAGCCTCTCTTTCTACTGGGCTAAGAACTCAAGTCTTTTCTTCTTTCTCGAGTGAGAGAAGTCAGAACTTGGTCATCTGTTTCTCCATTTACTTGTTTGAAACTTGTCATGTTTGAATGGGGCCCTGGCCTTGGTTCTGCAGTCACAGCCCGCTTTGTACATGGGATTGATGAGGTCCTCTCCTGGGGTGGGAAATGATGCACAAGGNTGGACCCCCACGGCTCTGTGGCGAAGGCTACACATGAGGCTAAGGAGGCTCCCAGGCCAGTCTCAGAGGAGAGTCCCCTAGGCAGATGTCTACACATTTGGGAGCTGATGAAGAGCTAGGCAGTGCAGACTCATTCAAGTACCACAACTATCCCTGCCAGGGCATGGTCCAGCTCAGTTGGGGAACAGCAGGGGTACACCCCAGGCCTCACTTCTGTCTATCACCTCCTTCAGGTCAGGGGGCCCCTGTCATCGAGCCCAGTGGCCCAGACCTGGTTGTAGAGCCAGGTACAACAGTGACACTGAGATGTGTGGGCAATGGCAGTGTGGAATGGGACGGCCCCATCTCTCCCCACTGGACCCTGGACCCTGAATCTCCCGGAAGCATCCTAACCACAAGAAATGCCACCTTCAAAGACACTGGGATCTATCGTTGTACTGAGCTTGAAGACTCCCTGCGGGCCAGCACCACCATCCACTTGTATGTCAAAGGTGAGTACTCCAAATTCTCTGTATTAGGCAGGAGGCCCAGCTTCTGGCATTAGCATGCGTAGTAAGCCAGATCCAAGTTTGTGAGTTTGAGCATTGGCCATGAACAAGCACTTATACAGTACTTACAATTTAGTGCAGGCTTCACAATAACCCTGTGAGGTAGATGCTATGATTACCCCCCATTTTCCAGGGGTTCACAGGGGTTGAATCTTTTGTCTGAGGTCACACAGCAACAAGTGCCCTAGGATACAGAAGCCTACCTGGAATGCTATCTGAGTGGTCCTAATATAGTATGACTTTGGGCAAATGCTCAGCCTTCTGAGTCTCCCCGTCACTAATGTTCAGTTGCCATCCTGAATCCTCTTCTTCCCAGATCCACTCCGGCCCTGGAATTTGCTAGCAGAGAAGGTGACAGCGTTGGTGGGTCAGGAAGCTGTGCTGCCTTGCCTGATCACTGACCCCAAACTGAAGTCCGGTGTCTCACTAGTGCGTGCTGGGGGCAAGTCGGTCCCACGCAGAATAACCTACTCCTTCTCACCACAACAAGGCTTCATTATCCACAAGGTTAAGTTGATTGACAGCTATGACTATCAGTGCAAAGCTGTGAAGGATGGTAGGGAATCCCTCTCCATTGGCATCCGGCTTGAAGTGAAGGAAGGTATGTAGAATGGGAAAAACCTGTCCAGGCATGGAGGCAGGAAGGAGAGCTGGCAGCCATGGGTGCCGGGGGCTGGGGAGGTGCACAGATAAACACTTCTATCTCTTCTTTCAACTACTCATTTCTCTCCAGGGCAAGTGGGGTGAGGTGTGCTGGGTGGTGGGACTCTGACTATGAGACCAGCTTTGATGAACTACCTATGGTAATGACCCCATGGTGTTGGGCACAGTACCAGTGAGCCTAGGTGTTCATGGGTTGTATTTCTGGCCTCAGTCCCCTCAGGGCCCCCATTTGTGAAGTTGGAGCCTCCTGAGCTGGTGCGGATTCGCGGGGAGGCTGCCCAGATTGTGTGTTCTGCCACTAATGTGAACCCCAAATTCAATCTTTTCCTCCAACGTGGAGACACCAAGGTAAGTTCCCGGGGTGGGGGTGGGGGTGACATGGTGAAGTCTGCCATCTTCTCAGCACAGAGGCATCCTCACTTCAAACTAGCTTTCTGGGCTGGAGACACGGCTGTGGCCCAGAGGACAGAGAAGAGGGGCCTGAGACTCCTTGCCGGCAGCAGCTGACTCATGACTCAGGCTGCTAGGTCTTGGGGATAGAGGTGGGGATGGCAAGCTAATCCCTTTCAGGGATTACCCTGTGCCTTTGCTACAGTTTGTCACTTCTGACAGAATGAGGATTCCAAGTCTCCCTTAGAAGCGTGGGGCATGTTGGCTATTTCAGAAAGACTTTAGTAAGAGGGACGGTGAGGATCCCCAGGAAGAAATGGAAAGGCTGCCTCTTAGCTTCCTCACCCCATGTGCATTGTGTGTGAGGTCCAGCCCTGAGCTGTGTGTGTGAGTCTATCCACTCTCATTTTAACCCAGGGGCAGGGGAACAGTATTCATCCCATTTTATAAATGAAGTAATTGAGACTCCGAGTTTGGTCCCTTGCCAAGCACAGGCAGGTCATCCTTTTAAAGANGGCAGATTTGAATTCAGATCCTAAACAATTTTGAAATGTCATCTCTATTCCTTCTATCTACAGCTTGAACTCCCCATATACAGTGACTTCCAAAATGACTATTATGAAAAAGTCCTGACCCTCAGCCTCAATGCCGTGGGCTTCCAAGACGCTGGCAACTATTCCTGTGTGGCCAGCAATGATTTCGGCACAAGCTGGGTCTCCATGAACTTCAGGGTGGTGGGTGAGCATCAGATGTGGGGGCGGGGGCTGTGGTTGTTGGGAGATAGGATGGCTTGGTCCTNGAGCCCCATCTTAGACTTCCTAGACCCTCAACTTCCTCCAAGCCCTTGCAGAGTATGGGTGGCGGTTTATGGTAACAAGTTCTGTTCTGTGTTGGGGGAGCCCAGCAGCTCACTACTGCCTTCATCCTGGCTCACTCATTCCTGAGAGTGCAGGGTATTTGTGTCACATGGTCACACAAACAGATAGTGCTTCCCTGCTGGGATTGTGAGGGAAGCATCAGTATCCCTAAGTGCCAATGGTCCCTCTAACTGAGGCCTCCAAGCTGGGACAGGAGGAGTGAGAGTGAAGTTGTTGGGCCTCAGTGCATGTGCAAGCCCCAAGGGAAAAGGGCCCAAGCATCTCTGAGACACCAAAAGCAGCCGAGAACATCAGAGATATGGAGAGGTGTGAGTGATGACTGTGGGGGAGGGGAGATGAGGCAGGAGCCAGGGAGCAAAGGAGCCTTAACAAGTGGGTGGAGAATTTGCATCCCACCTTTTTGAGAGGTTATGGAGTTTGTAAAGGGGGGACTGAGGGGGGACATGTCTCAGCTTCTACAGAGGGGACTGGGAGTCAGGAACACCCACTTCTGGGTGTCATCAAACCTGGCTCTGCCAAATATTATGTTGATCAACCTCTTTGGGCCCNGATTCCTTCACCTGAAAGAAAATGAGGATATTGATAGTAATTGACTGGATTTGGAAAACCTGGAAGAAGCCCAGGTAAGATCCATACTGCTAGAGCGTGTGAACAAGTACCACATTAGAAGACTCACCCTGGTGGTGGGTGGAGGGGAGCTGGGGGCAGCCACAATAGTGGATGCAGGGCAAGCTGGAGAAGGTGGTGAGGGTGCCAACCATGGGGATGAAGAACGATGGGCGTAAGATGCCCTCCCATTGCCTGGCTACCGAGAGGGAAGCAGTGGCACACTCCACAGACTGAGAACCTCACAACAGAGCAGTTCTGCAGTGTGGGAAGGGGCTCTGAGTGTGGGCTAGGAGTGTGGCCTCCTAACAACCATGTGTTGAGAGTCAGAGGGGAGGAGAGGAGGGAAGCATGAATCACTGGCCTCAGAACACACACAGGGAACTCCTCAGAACCCTGCAAGGCAAAGGGAAGGAGAGGCGGAGTCACGCAATGTCATCCCTCTGTTAAANGCTCTAGCCTAGCTGCTTCCTGGTTCAGGCATTCAGTAGTCACTCAATAAATGCACAAAATGCATGCTCTTTTAGCTTTTGACCAAATGTGTCAAAGGCTTGAAGTTGGCAGAGGGCCAGCTCAGACACTTTGGGCAAGAGAGCTCCAGTTCGTGGAGCAGCTGTTGTGCCATTAAGATAGNTCTGTATGCTGTATTCAAGGAACGAGTTTGTCAGTGGGGCTGGGGTGGCATGAACGAGTGGTACCACATGAGGTCTGACCTCATGTGGTCAGAGAGGTAAATTGGGCAAGTAGTTGGTCCAATGGCCCTGAGATCCCACGTAAGGACCTAGGCCTTTTTTTCTTGGAGAAGATGAGAAACAGTCAGAGGGTTTGAGCAAAGCAACATCACGGTGAGACTTGGGTGTGGCAGATTAGCAGGGCTTTCTGGTGCCCCATGGGGGACTTCTATAGGGAGAGAAAGAGGAGGGAGAAAGTTAGGAGGCTATCCCAGTGGTCCAAGCTCAAGGGGTCCAAGGTGATATTTCNAGACTGGAGTGGTAATGGAGGTTGTGGGAAGGATTTGNACAGTTAAGTGGATGAATGGATGATGGTGGAAAGGTAGGTGACAGAAGTGAGTCTTGGCTGGAGCTGGAGACTGTGAGCCTGGAACATGGATGTGCTCAGATCCTGGGTTCAAGNGGTGGGTGGTCCAGTGAACAGAAAGAGGCCATCTCCCCACTAACACCAGATCTCCTGTGTTGATTTCCAGAGAGTGCCTACTTAAACTTGACCTCTGAGCAGAGCCTCTGGCAGGAGGTGAGTGTGGGTGAGAGTCTCACCCTCACAGTCACTGTAGACGCCTACCCTAGCCTACAGAGTTATAACTGGACCTACCTAGGGCCATTCTTTGAAGACCAACACAAGCTTGACTTTAGCACCCTAAAGACCACCACATACAGGTACTGCCTGTCAGCCCGTGGACAGTGTGTGTGTGTGTGTGTGTGTGTGTGTGTGTGTGTGTGTGTGTG
>LZPO01044060.1:676200-706051 GCA_001675575.1 Neotoma lepida
TCACTTGGTAGACCAGGCTGGCCTCGAACTCACAGAGATCCGCCTGCCTCTGCCTCCCGAGTGCTGGGATTAAAGGCGTGCGCCACCACCGCCCGGCTGAGACAGTCTCATTTTAATCCAGGCTGGTTTAGAATTCCCTATGTAGCTCAAGCTAGCCTTAAACTCACAATCTTACCTTAGCCTTCTGANGGCTAGCATTTCAAGAAAGCATTATCACACTAGGCTGGGCTAGACTCTTTTTTTGAGAGTTTTGTTAAGTTTCCATTGGCTTTGCACAGATAGGGTTATTAAATCACTGAGAAGCCTGCTCCCAGAGGCAGGATTAGAACTCAGAGGCCCCAGTTCACATGGGGAGTGGAGCCTTGGGTTGTATCTCTCTGACTCCCACTTCTGGCTGCCTCAGGGCCTGTCCTGGTCATCACTGAATACTGCTGCTATGGAGATCTACTCAACTTCCTGCGAAGGAAAGCGGAAGCCATGCTGGGACCCAGCCTGAGTCCTGGTCAGGATCCNGAGGGGGACTCCAGCTACAAGAACATCCACCTGGAGAAGAAATATGTGCGCAGGTAGCTCCCTGGCAAAGGACAGAACAGAAAGGAGGCCAGGATGGGAAGGGGGGTCGCACACATCCTGTCTGTGTCGTGAGGAATACCTACCCCAGGCTTTAAGGCAACTCTGCTTTCGTACAACACATTCCCACCGTTTGACAAATATCTGAACACTTAGCATGTGGAAAGATTCTCCCAGGCCCACACGTGGAGGCCTGGCCAGAGATGGGAGGACTTGGAGGGAAAATGTATGTTCCTGTTTGTCACAGCTTGTCTATGGGGGCTGCAGGACACAAAGTCCACTCAGGAGTGGCCAGCCTGTCTCCACACTCCCATGAGGAAGTGAGAATAGGGTTTATTAATGGTTGGATGGAGGTAGCAAAATAGCCTAGCCTGTGGCATGGTTCCTAGTCCACTCAGGCCTCAGTTTCCCTGAGTGAGCTAATGAGTGTTGAACCTCTNAGGATCTTCTGCTGTTCTGTGATTCCTGGAAGCCACCAGAGGTTATGGACAGAGCCACATGGGGAAGCAGAGAGAGGAAGAAACAAGTTTCATGTTGCCCATGAATGGGACAGAGGGGGAACCTGGGCTTAAGCCTGCTATGTTTTAAGTTGGAGTCTCAGTTTTGGGTCATGGTGGGTGGGGCCCTAGTGCTAGACTACTGGGATCAGGCCATGCTCAGAACTGTGCATCCAGTGAAGACACTGGCTGCTGCTGAGCCTGGGGCAGCCAAAGGAGGAGGTTCCCTAGCTTCCTTCTTCAAGTGTACAGACAATCAACACATCCCCAGTATGGGACATTTCAGGAGCAGGTAGCATGGAAATTGGTCCTACCTGTGGGCCCAAGTTATGCTAATACCGAAGTATAGTTTCCAGAACAAGGAGATGGTGACTGTGCCATGGATGGATCCTAACGGAGACCCCAGTTCCTCTTTCTGGGAGTCTGAGGGTATGGGCAAAATTGAAGTGCCAAGCAANTTGCTGGCAAACCAGATCTGGTTAGCATCAGCAGTGGCTGTTCAGGTAGGGCTGTGCTTCTACAGGTGGTTTACCACCCATAGCAAGAGCCTGGGTATCCCTGTCCACCCAAACCTACAGAGGTGCAATCTTCACTAAAAGAGACTTCTTGGGGCTCAACTGCCCCAAGCCAGTTTAAGCTCTAGAACTGGGCAAATTTAGTGCTATGAGTGGCTGCTTGGGGTATGAGGAATGTTAAAACCTCTCCAAGCGATTGGTTTTAAAGTGTATGTATGAGTGTGTGACTGTGTGTGTGATACCACATGTGTTTCTGGTACCCACAGAGGCCAAGATGGTATCAGATACCCTGGAACTGGGGTTACAGGCAGTTGTGAGCCACCGTGGCTCACAAACCAAATCCATATCCTCCGAATGAGCAGCAAGTGCTCTTACCTGCCGAGTCATCTCTCCAGGCCCCTTCCTGTGTGATTTTTAAATTTTTATTTTTACATTTATTTATTTATTTGTAATGTATATGTACAAGCTGGGTCTCTATCATATGGGTCCCTGGGATTGGGCTCAAGCAGTAAGTGCCTTTATACCGAGCCATAGTGCTATCCTCCTGGAGTGATTTTTAACGAGAAGCCAGCCGGTGAGAGGCTGTGGAGAGATCAGGGAAGGGGCCCAGAATGTACTCACATTACAGCAGGGCTGCCTGAGAGACAACTTCTTCTATCTTTGAGGTTAGAGAAGGAAATCCCAGGGGCACATTGGTATTAGGAGCAAAAAGACCTTCAACAGACAGAGCTGCCCAATGACAGAATGGGGTGTCTCTGGCATCGGCGATGGCTAAGCAGGGCACAATGATTGCTTAAGTAGAATGTGGCACAGGGCCCTCCTTATCAGAGAGGGACACTCAAGTTGACCTTTAGGTTCCTTCCCCTCTGCTAAGTGACTAAGAGAGTCCACAGGGCAGCTGGAGGACAGTGCCTGGGCCAGGCTATGCAGTGATGGGCATTGATCACTTCCCAATTCTCCTTATCCAGGGATAGTGGCTTCTCCAGTCAGGGTGTAGACACCTACGTGGAGATGAGGCCTGTCTCTACCTCCTCAAATGACTCCTTCTTTGAGCAAGGTGAGGAGGTACCAGGACGAGGGGAGAGAAGGGTGGATGGGCCAAGGGGCTGGGAACTGTGGCTGAGGAGGAGCAGGGTGTGACAGGGATGCCTTGATGCCTTTTCCTAGATCTGGACAAAGAGGCCAGCCGGCCACTGGAGCTCTGGGACCTGCTCCACTTCTCCAGCCAAGTGGCTCAGGGCATGGCTTTCCTTGCTTCTAAAAACGTGAGTCTGGGTGAGGGGGAGGCTGAATTCCTGCTGGCTGTGGGACTGGAGGGGGGGGGCGTGAGAAGCAATAGAGTGGGAGAGAGGAAGTGGGCAATGTACAGAGGGCCTCAGGAGGCAGCGGAACAGTGCTGAGGCAGGCTCCTCCAGGAGGCCCCAGCCTTCCAATACCCGTTTCTCTATGTGACCGTGAACAGGCTTAACAACTGTCTTACTAGCAGAGTGAGCAAGACAACAGTTGTCTCTCCTCATGATGCACATAGTCTTGCTGGCTGAGCTGTAAGGACGTCAGAACCCAAGGGCTCAGACCACTGCCCCAAGAACAGATTTGAGGGGCGAAAGTTTGACTACTGGTTCTGCTCTATACTGTGACAATTCAGATTCTGTAAGCCTCAAGATCTGTGCCTTTTCACAATTCTCACCAATTGTTTAGGGGTTGTTATGTATGCAGATACTTGGAGAAGCACCTGGGATTGTATGCTTGGAGGTGGTGGCTGCTGGTGTTAGGAATGATGTGGGCCAGAGTGCTCACAGCACAGAGACTCAGTGCTTCTGAGGCAGCAGCAGCCCAGCTGTTACTACTGCTCAGGGGGCAAGAGGAGTGCGGAAGACAGGGCTGTGGGGCTTTATAAATGTTAAACTGGCCACATGAAATTCTCTCAGACCTCAGGCCTGCATAGGATTAGAGTAGACTACCAAAACCTGTACCTACTCCCTCATCAGGGACCGGACCTCATGCTCCCCCATCCTGGGCTTCAGAGAGATAAAACAGTCTAATTTTGTATTTTCCTCAGTGCATCCACCGGGATGTTGCAGCTCGAAACGTGCTGTTAACCAGCGGACATGTGGCCAAGATTGGGGACTTCGGGCTGGCTAGGGACATCATGAATGACACCAACTATGTCGTCAAGGGCAATGTGAGTGCTGAGAGGGAGTACGGCTGGTTGGGCGGGCTGTGGAGAGCCACAGCCCCAAGTGACATGGGAATTGTCTTGTCAGGCCCGCCTGCCTGTAAAGTGGATGGCCCCAGAGAGCATCTTCGATTGCGTTTACACAGTTCAGAGTGATGTGTGGTCCTATGGAATCCTCCTCTGGGAGATTTTCTCACTTGGTGAGCTGTTAAGCCTGCTTCCAGCACAGCCTAGGGGCTGACTTGTCTTTGGCTACTGCACTGGTGTTTTGAACCTCAAGGACGAAATCTACTCGTGTCTGGTGTCCAAGACAGAGCAAGGGCTGGCAAGAGCCAAGGGATGGAGAGGGTTTTTGAACCAGCACAACAGCACCTGTGTGTGATTCAGTCCCTCCAGACAATGCACATTTCCTGAGTCCTTCCCTCGCTTGCCTCTGCTCAGCAGTAGCTGTATCTAGAATGCTACCTGCCAAATGCCAATGAAGATGCCACACTAGTCACCTACTGTACTACTGGGGAGTAGTTACAGGGCCCTTGTGCTGAGTCCTTAACTGCACTACCAAGTAATCTGGCATTACCTCTTTACTGCTCACAATCCAGGTTTTGTTGCATCTACTTTCAAAGTCTGTGCTGGACTCTCTATGGTTGGTAATGAGGGACTGAAGGTTGTTGGCTCCCAAAGCCTAGGCGATACTTACCGCCTAATGCCTCACCTAGGGAGTCCTGGGTATATGAGTCGTTTCTGCTCTAGAGCTAGAGCTGGGATGGGACCTTTACACTCTGCCTGAGATGCATGTGGGTTAGGAAGGGGAAAGCAAGCGTGGTTTCTTATATGATCCTGGCCTTTGCAGGTCTGAATCCCTACCCAGGCATCCTGGTGAACAGCAAGTTCTACAAACTGGTGAAGGATGGATACCAAATGGCCCAGCCTGTATTTGCACCAAAGAACATGTATGCAAAGGCACTCAGGGAGGCAAAAGGATCTCTAGGGTTCGGGTGGTTGTGAGATGAGCCTGTGGCCCTGGTCTTTGTCTAGAAGGCTCCAGGCTTCCATCTGCAGTGTATTAAGGTTCTATACTAAACTTTGAACCCAGGAGCCTCGAGGTTGTTAATTGGTACTGTACCATCAGGTCATACCTCTAGCTCCTTTTGACTAGTTTTGGGGGTCCTTCACTAGGTAGATCTACCTAGTGATGTGCCCCGAGGAGCTTAACATGGGCAAACTTGGTTCTGTCTTCAGATATAGCATCATGCAGTCTTGCTGGGACCTGGAGCCTACCAAAAGACCCACCTTCCAGCAGATCTGCTTCCTCCTTCAGGAGCAGGCCCAACAGGACAGGAAAGAGGAGGTGAGAAGGATGGGACAGCTGTTTGGCTGGCTAGGGCAGACTGGGCCAGGCCTGAAAAATCTCGGCTGACTGTCTCTGGCTTCCTTCCTACTTAGGACTATGCTAACCTGCCAAGCAGCAGTAGCAGTGACAGTGGTGATGGTGGTGGTGGTGGCAGCAGCAGCAGCAGCAGCGAGCCAGAGGAAGAGAGCTCCAGTGAGAACCTGGCCTGCTGTGAGCCAGGGGATATCGTCCAGCCCCTGTTGCAGCCCAACAATTACCAGTTCTGCTAAAGTGGGACAGCAGAGTGCTGCTGCTCCCCACTTCCCAGCTCTACCTCCTCCATGGACGGGCGACATGGGGAGAACATATGAACTTTATCCTCAGCTTGGCCCAGCTCTGAAACTTGAGAACCTGAGGGGTCTGGGGAGGTCAGAGGCCCCCATTCCCAGAGCCTGGGCCATCACTGCCAATGGGGTTTTCACAGTGCTAGCCTGTATTTACTATGACAATTTGTGCACCCCTAGTTCACTATCTTTATCCTGTTCCCACGTGAAGGAACCTCTGTTCCTAACTCTCTTGTGTTTCAATGGAAAGACTGACTCTGTGTCTCAGAAAGACAGGGCTCCCAAGGCTGTAGGGAAGCAGAGGGCTTGCCTCCCTGCCATGCTCACAGACTACAGGCTTCTAGGGGCAGGCTCCTTCCTAAGAAGCTCACAGGACTGGTCTCCACTCCTCATCTTCACTCTATAGTCCCACATCATCCTGGATCTTGTACTGCTAGAATGAGCCAAGTGGCAGCTAAAAGTGAGGGGTGTTCTATCTAGTACCCTGTCATTCTAGGCTGGAAGGCATGGGACCTTGGTGCAAGGTTGGCCACACCAAGCAATACTGTATGCTCCTCTCCAAGCAATTTGTCCTCATTAACAGTCAACATTAAACTAACAGCATTAACACAGCCAGCAGTGTCTGGTTCTTTGCACCACATGAGTGCCTACACGTTCCCTAGGACTTCCTTCCACCCACCCTCCATGAGAAGTGACTAGCAAGCATCCAATTCCAGAGCCAAAGGACACACTNAGCAGTGAGCTGGCTCTTACTTCATTAAAACCAGATAATTTAATAAACTTTATTCTTGTTGGGGGAGAACGAGAGGGAAAACCACCTATCCCACCTCTCAATAAATTAATAGCACTCGGCCAATCCCGGGCCCTGAGCAAACCGGGCACCTGAGCCAGCGTTGCTGTTTGCTTATGGCCCTATCTGCTTCCCCTTCACAGAAGGGAGTTTTCCTACTGCTTGCCAGCTATGTCACAACTGTGGGCCACATCCCCTCTGCGGTGAGGGTCCCAGGGCCCAGAGGATGTAGGGTACAGTAGCAGTGGCCAGAGAAAGGAGGAAGGATTCTCTTCCTCAAAGCTCAGGGCAGAGGACAGTCCTGGGGGGAGCTATAACTGACTATTCCTCCCTCCTCAGCTGCCCCAAGTTGTGGGGACAGGGAGAGCTGGAGGAAAAAAGAATGCACCCCTCCTTTAGGAGGAGGACCCCAAAGGGACCCCAAGAGTGAATAAGCCATTAAGGCCCCTTGTCAAAGGCAACAGGCTAGGAAGCCCATACAACGGAAGCCAGAGCTCTTCCCCCTGGGACAGCTTAGCTTAGTGGCCTCCGAACCTGGTGCAGGGACCACAGGTGGTAGTAGGCCTGGGCAACCAGCTCCCAGCTTTTCCCTTAGCCTCTGCCCCCTACATGCTCTCTCGGGACCAGTAGAGGTTTCCCAGCACCTCTCCTGAGCCCCAGAGTTTGAGGGCCCCACTGTGCTCATGAAATGGAAGCTCTTTGGTCAGTTCCAGCAGTCAGAGGCCCTCCCTACAGGGGACTGCAGGTCCCCTCAATAGGTCTGCCTTGGGCAAGGACCATATTATGGCTTGAGAGAGATGGTGCAGGCCCTGTACTTAACAATCAGGCTTATTCCACCACCGAGGCTACCTCCTCTTCCTCCCCATCCTCCTGGGTCTTGATCTGAGCAACCCCAAGGCGATAGAGGTTATCACGAATGACCACTTCACCAGGCTGGCAGCTCTGCACAACATCATGGATCTGCCGGTTGACAATTTCTCGGCTGGTGAGGAAGTCCATGAGGCGGTTGTAGAGGTAATAGTGGGTGGCATTGTCAAAGGCAATGGGCCGCTGGCGGACGCTGTTGAGTTTGCAGTCCATGATGGAGGCATAGGGTGCCAACTCAGGGCACAGTGATAAGGAACGGTGGCCAGCACTAGGGTCACTGGGATCGGGTTTCGGGTTTGCATGGACAATACGCCGTGTGGCAGTCTTGGTGACTGGATGCTGGACAGAGTTTTCAGCCTCTGGCACATCCACAGAATAATGCTGGTCCAAGAGTTCAGGGCAGGACACACTCTAGAAGAGGGAAGAGAAGCCACTTCGTAAGAGGGAATGATTGAGGGAGAACCTTATGGGAGAGAGCAGGAGCCGTGGAGTCAGGCAGCCTTGTTTAAATCCTAGAGCCCTTGTATACTGTCTCCTGGGCCTCCATCTCTTCTTGCAGGAAGGAGAATAGGAAACTGATCATCCCAGCACAGATGCTGCATTGCTTCCGGGGTGTAAGCATTGCACCTGGATGATTCAGGCACCAGAGAGATGGGAGGGAGCAGCTCTGAGGGACACTTCAGACAACTTTTGGGGTCTCGGAGCCCAAGAGACCCAGAGAATGAGAAGAATAATGTCTGCTCCAAAGCAAGCCAGAAGCCTTCACCTCCCGTAATACAGCTGGACAAAGGCACTCATTTCCCCTGTGACTCTTCTCTTCTTACCTAGTATCAGCTCTAACGCCTCTTCTACTCAAGGCCAAAGGCAGCCTTACAGTGCACATGCCCCTCATAGGAACGATCTCCTGGTACAATGCACCAAGACACAAACAAAAGGACTCTGCCACTGATTTGCTGTGTGACCCTGATCACACAGGGTCCCTCTCTAGGTCTTAGTTTCCTTTTCTAATCAAAGGAGAGAGTCAGAGAAGAGCGGTGCTGAGTGCTGAACCTCAGACTCCATCTCTCTTAAAAATCTTAAAAAAAATAAAAACTAGATTTAGCTTATAGTTCTGGGTGCAAAGTGAGTGTTTTCTGAGGCCACTGTACCTACATCTCAACAGGCATGCCCTATAGCACACGCATGGTTGGAGCTAAGACCCAGGAATGTACAGTGCCCTTACCACCCCTTCCCCAAAGTGGCAATTTTTCTAGCTTCTCTGGAAAGCAAGCTCTTTTCACACAAGGTGTCTATGTTTGGAACACCCTAAGCACACCAAATAACACACTATGGCATCATAACTGTGGTCAGTTAGTAAAGGTCTGTAATAAATACTGGTGCATCAGGATAAAATATTGATGGAGAATAAGAATGCTAGAGAGAGTTCCCAGGCAGGCCCTCCTTCATCCCCAGGGATTGATTTATACCAGTTCTTAGAAGGGGACTCACCACAATTGGCTCTGTAGGGCTAGAGAAGCAGCCCTGGTTCTTCCCCCACATCTGACTAGTCAGCTCTGGGTAGCAGAGGTCAGCACACAGGGCCACTGGTGTGGCTATATCTACCACATAGACGGGTGGCCAGTGGCGGGAGGAGGCAAGCAGATCCACATGGTCACGGGCACTTTCACCTCGAACAAGATACTTGGAACCACAGACCACCTGTAGGAGACGAAGGGTATAGTCCAGTGTTAAGGGACCAGCATGCAGGTGCTGGAGTAGGCCCTCACTCACTCCTTTTGAGGAAGATCACCCTCATGACTGAAGCTGGGGACCATGACATTTGGTCCCTCTCCACCTTCTCTCTAAAAAGGATTATTATTGTGTGCGCAAGCTTGTGCATGCCAAAGCACACACACGGAGTCAGAGAATGACTTCAGGAGTCGGTTCTCTCCTTCCACAGTGGATTTGGCGGTGAATTCAGGTTGCTGGGTTTGCCTGGCAAGTGCCTTTAGCCACTGAGTCATTGCCCTCCCCTCCTACTTCTATCCCTAAGGAAGTCACCAGCATATCCTTGTCCTGAGAACAGCCAGGACTAAGGTTAGGCTGAAAGGTGCCTCAGGACATCTCTAAACCCTACCAACGACCCTGGCAATGTGAACAGAAGGTTTAGGGCCTCTGGACTGAGCCAAGGTTCTCATCAGACCTCAACAGGCTGCCCAGGCAACAGCCGTTGCTATAGCCTAGTGAGAACCGGCACCAACACTCCGCAGTTCCTCTACCGCCGGGCAGGTCTGTGTATACTGGAGAACTCTGCCTCCACACCCACTATCTGTCACTTCACATGAAATGCTCCCTAGCATAGTCTCAAGATGGCACTTGAATCCCTGCATTGTCCACTGCTCTTCAGAAGATGACNATGGGCACATTTGGACACACTCCCTGAGCAGGTGCTGATCTGCCAGAGAGAAAGCTTCAGAGGCCCCGCCCCCAGCTTTGTTCCAGTGACTGGCTGTTCAGCCTGATTCTCACATCATGTGAACTGAATCTGTTGACAATGCCCACTCAGTACTGGGTTTTCCTTTCTGGTATCTTCCTAGGCCAGTTCTGCCATACACAACCTATCCTGTAGCTTTTTCTGTCTACCCTACTCATCCCCTTCTACAGGTGATTTTACCACCCATTTCCCATTGAATACCATCCTAAAGGTCTCTGACCATCTTCAGAATAATGGCTCAGGAGCCACTTCTCTGGCTCTCCTCTGGGCTCTTCCTTTACCCCAGGTCTTGGCCTTCTCTGGTTGCCTAGAGATTGCCGGTCCACCCCCACTTTCTACCTTAGTTTTTTGGTTCCTCCAGAGATAGCATCACAAACTGTGGTAACTTTCTTTCTCCATGACAATAGGAGGTCAACTAAAGAAGAATATTATCTCTCTTTTACTACTGTACAACCAGGCAACTCAGGGCCAGCACGTGGTAGGGTGTTTAATATATACTACTGAATGACCCAAGCTCCCTCAACAGCCCCCCAAATGGCAATGATTACCCGGCTGCACAGTGATGCAAGTCCTAGTCCCAAAAGGATCAATCAGATTCTCGGTGGGCAGTTCAACATTGGCAAGCTTACCCTATGCTCCACCCACGCCATGCTCTTACCTGATGGGGGCACACTTTGTAGATTTTACCCCCTGTGAAATGAGTTGGGGATGGTCTAGCTCTAGCTCCATTCTGTATAGATTCGTAGAGGGCCAATAAGGAGAAGCAGAGCTGATCCTGGAGAGAAGGAGAGGATTAAAACTCAGGCACAAATTACAATATCAAACGTCTCTCCAAACCCAAAGACAAGGATCCACTGTTAGCCTCAGAGCCTCAGCAGCCCCTCCTCTAGGTATACAGGTAAACCTCAGGAAGGTCCACATGAAGCTGTCAGCCTGGTGCCTCGTCAGAGAAACCTTCAAAGAGGAGTGACTGTTTGGATCTGAATTTGAAGGAACCATCTTTTCTTTCTTTCTTTCTTTTTTTTTTTTTAAAGATTTATTTATTATATATACAGAAGAGGGTGCCAGATCTCATTACAGATGTTTGTGAGCCACCATGTGGTTGCTGGGAATTGAACTCAGGACCTCCAGAAGAACAGTCAGTGCTCTTAACCTCTGAGCCACCTCTCCAGCCCCAGAACCNTATTTTCAATAGCACAGAAATCAAGTAAGGTATGGCTAAAATCCATACACAGCATAGAGTCTATGTTAATGGCAGTCTTTTTTATGAGCCTAAAATCAGTCTCTGTGTGAAGTGTTCTTTAAAAGAAAGAGCCTTGTGAATTTTCAGTTGTTTTGATTTTGTAAATGAGGTTAATCCAATTTAGAATCACCATACAGAGTGAGAAGAGTCAGGATTGAAAACCTGAGTCTAGGTCAAGGATCACATACATGCCACCATTTGGCTGCTGCTATTTCTTTGGTTTCCTGACTTCTAGAACCCTCTGTCAACACAAGTGCACAATCATAGGGGGTTTATAACCTGCACAGGAAAGAGAGTAGCCTTCCTGATCCCAAAGCCCCAACTGTTCACAGCTGTCCCAACACTCACCCTAGAGTCTTCTGGACCAAAGGGGATGTCGCACTGCTCCAGGAGGTACTGTAGCTCCTCCCCGCCATAGGAGCTGAGTTCCTCAAGCCTGCAGGTGCCCTCCTGCAGCAGCCTCACCAGGGCACTGCCATTGCCTGCACCACAGAAGAAAGCTGATGGGAGGTGCTGCTGACAGCCACCTGACCCCACGGCCTACCTCCTCATGCTTAAGAAGGAGAACCAGGGGCTGGCCATGCAGAGTAGCAGGCAAGGAGTGGCAGCCAACTCCATACACAGCACTCTTAGGGTGCTGAGAGGTGGTGTAGTAGGCAGGGCTATGGCTTTGCTGATGTCTGAAAGCTCTCAGAACTGGACCATGACCCTGAAACACCTACACCTGACAACAGACATAGTCACTGCCAAGAACCCGTTCAACCCACGGATTCTGTTTTCCAAACCAAGAGCACAGATACTTCAGATGCATCAAGAGGATCAGGAGCTATTATTTTAAATTTATTCTATCTGTGAGTGTATGCATGTACGTATGTGCACCATGTACATGCCTGGTGCCTATGGAGGTCAGAAAAGGTCATCAGATTCCCTGGAACTGGAGTTACCAATGATTATGAGCCACCATGTGGATGCTGGGAACTGAACCTGGTTTCCTCTCCAAGAGTAACAAGCGTTCTTCACCACTGAGCCCCAGGCAACGGCGTCATGTAAAGAATGCTCTCTACGTACCATGCTCCTGGTCTAGCTTAAAGGTGGCAGAGCTCAGGGTAAAGCGAGGGAGAGCCTCACTATCTCACGCTAAGAAACAACGTTCACAACCAGTGTATCAACAGAGCACTGACAAAATTAATACTTCATTTCCAGGCTTTTTAAAATTAAAACCAAAATAAGGTGTCTTATACCTGGTACAGGAAAATGAGTGTTCTGTGCAAGTTTCTAACTACAGACGTGACACATGCCAGAGTGTGGGTATTAAAGGTTTTACTACTCTGCCCAGCCACCACTTTGTATCTTTAGACATAGTCCTTGAGATGTGCCTGGCACTCTCTACCACTGCTCTGTCTTGCCATGGCCAATGTTCAAGACTTCTGACTGAGCCATTCTTTTAACATCAAATAGAAACCAAATGGTCTTACCAGGTACTGGCTGCACACCCAGGTTTTTGTCTTTCTCAGTGTTGACGACCACAGTTCCTCTCATNAGTGGTGGGAAGAAGGGAGCAATAACAGAGGCATCAAATTTGGTAATGGGGATGCTTGCAGGGAATGCAACCTGCTCAATCACTTCTGTCTCCATGGTAGTCCAAAAGTCCTCTACGTTCACCTCACTGGAGCCCAAGAATTCCGGCCAGGTAAACTACAATGTGGTCAAGATAAAAAAGGCAAAGAAAAAACAAAATAAATAAAGATAAAAAATAGGCCAAAGTGTATGGGGCACAGATTAAGAACAACATAGGGTGCACTCTTTATTATGCACCAGGAAAGGAGGGCTTTGGGGAGACCAAGAATCTGATAGCCACGCACTGCCAGGATATTCCTGAATTTGACAAGACAATACCAAGCCACCCTTTCTTTCTCTCTGTACACTGCAGTACTCTCAGACCAAACAGTAACAAGCCTCCTTGCTTCTACAGCTCTGGTCACGTCACGTTCTGTGGTTAAAAGCACTTGCTGCTCCTCCAGAGGACCCGAGTTTGGTTCCCAGCACCAACATCAAGTAGCTCAGAACCACTTGTAACTCCAGTTCCAGGGACTCCAATGCCTCAGGCCTCTACAGGCACGAGCACTCACCTACACATACTCACACAAGATACACTTCCACAGAATTAAAGAAGAAAGAAAGAAATGCTGACTTAGGTTTAGTTCTCAAATTGAAGCCTCAATTTCTTTATCTAGCTGGCAAGAATAACCAGAATTCTGCTTAGAACTCTATTCATCTTCCAAGGCCTTGTGAATCCTTTCTTCAGGCTCTCCAGGACCTCGACAGCACTGTTATCACCTCCCTCAGGGAGCAAAGACTTAACTATTACCGGCATCCAGCATTTACGTTAACCAACTTCCTTTTCTTTTTTTGCAGAGGTGGAGATCAATTTTACGGCTTCATACGACAGGCAAGCACTCTACCACTGAGTTTCATTCCTGCACTACTTTTCTTACAAGCAGCTTATTTTTTTGCTTAAAAAATATGGAATGCTTCACAAATTGGCATGTCACTCTTGTGCAAGGGGCCACACTAATCCCTGTATCATTCCAATTTTAAAATATGTGCTGCTGGATGAAGCAAGCACCTCACATGGTCCTTAAAGTGTGACTCGGACCTTACTACTTTGATTAGAGCCAGTGGCTTACTCACTGGGAGGCAGGGGCATGGCGCTGCTTGGTAGTAAAGTACTTGCTCAGCATATACAATGTCCTGGATTTGATCTCTAGCACTGAAATGTAAATACTGGGCCATTTTTCAACCTGTATGAAGCATGCTCTCAAACTGGGAGCCGAAATTAACCCTTCCTTCCTAAGCTGCTGTTGTCATGCAACAAGCAGTACACACACCATCCTTTGAACAGGAATCAGCACACAGTAAGAGTATGTGCAAAGTGTGTATTACCCCCATGCCAAGAAAGCTAAGACAGGAATATGAACAAACACCACGAAACAAAAAAATCTAAAATGCTTACTGTCCATGCCGACTATAGCTATTCCTAGAGCTACTCGTCATTCAAGAGCCAATCTTCTAGTTACTATGGTAGAATTAGAGGAAAACACCCACATTTTATGACAATCCTCGTGTGTTAGTCTATTTTCTTGTTGCTGTGACAAAGCAGCTTAAAGAATGAAGGGCTTGTGTTGTCCCACAGTTTCCATCTGTGTGGGGGGAGCGTCAGTGGCAGCACCCTGAGGCAACTGCTCACACTGCACCTGCAGTGAGGAAGCAGATGACTGTGGGACTCAGCTGCCCTTCCCCTTTCTAGTAAGTCCAAGACCTCAACCTAAGGACGGCCCAGTTAGGGTGGGTGTTTCCATCCCAATAAACCTACCTAGAAAACCCCTTACAAATGTGCCCTGAGCTTTGTTTCCATGGTGATTCTAAATCCTAACAAGCAACCAGCACAAGTAGCGTATCTGCTTGCTGTAATCAAGGGAAATACCACCACAGGGCCATTATTTTGGTTTTGTGAGACAGGATCTCATGGAGCCAAAGCTAGGCTTTAATTCTGGATCTCCTATCTCTACCTCCCAGATAATGGGATTATAGGCATGTTCCAACCATTACCAGGTTGGGAAGATTCCTAAATATTTTCAGTTTGCAAAAGTTTTATCACTAAGTATAGGTTAAATCACAGTGAAATATAATCAAGTGAGTTTTTAGTAAATTAAAATTTATTTCATTTATTTAGTGTACACACACACACACACACACACACACACACACACACACACACACACACACACACACACACACGTGGCTATCAGAAGATTACTTATGTAGGTGGTTTTCTCCCTCCACCATGTTGGTATCATCCCAGGGATGAAACTCAGGTCATCAAGCTTGGCAGCAAGTGCTTGTGCCCACTGAGCCATCTCACTAGCATAAACACTGATATATTTTTAATGATGAAATGACCCTGCTTCCTGACAGCAAATCTGGCCATGGTATATTATTACTTCATTTGCTGCTAGACCCAATGTACTATTATTTTATTTAAGACTTAGGCATCTATATTTGCATGTATAATCAGTTCCAACTTCTTGTGTTAAAATGTCTAATTTTAAAGAAAGAAGTACTTATTTTTGTGTGTGCACTTATATGTGTGCAAGTGCCTCAGAGACCAGAAGGTACTACAGTCTTGGAACTGGAGTCATAGTGGTTGTGAGCTGCCTGATGCAGGTGCTTGGAAATGAACCCAACTCCTCTTAACTGTGGCATCATTCCTCCAGCCCTGATTTCATTTTGAAAGCTATCTGCTTTCGCTGTTCATTTCTTATGACAGGGATCATATATATCTTAGACTTTTATCACAACCTACAAAAACATCTCAATTTAGTGGAATTTTGGTGAAAATTAAGTTCAGAACCAAAGTCAGCTCATATTACTTATCTAGTGCCTTCAGTGGTTCTCCATTTCATTCTGTACACACCCTTAAAATGGCTATATGGCCCTATGTAGGTCCAGCTACACTCCCCTACCACCTCGAAATCTCACACATTTTGCTACTCCCCCCATCATTATGACCTGCCACCTCCCTTCCTTGCTACACACCCATCATGCCCAGCAAGACTGTCTCAGAGCTTGTTCTCGGTGCTCCTTCTGCCTGGAATCTCTTTCCTAAAGCTACCTGGTTTTCAGATCTCTACTCAATGTCATTTATCAGAGACCTTCCCTGACTACCCTCTATAAAGAGGAACCTTACTCAACACCAATCTCTTTCCTACCCATCTTTCCCAAAGCAGCAAATAAGTGCTCCATGAGGACAGAAGTTTTGGGGTTCATTTTTAAACTACTTTCTTAGAAGCCTAAAAAGTGCACATAAGGGCTAGGATTGCAGCTCAGCTAAAGAGCGCAGGATTAACATGTACATAGTTCTTGGTTCAATTCTCAGTAAAGGAAACACACAAGAACTGGGGGTGTCATTTTCCTGGTAGTGTGCTTTCCTAACATACACAGGCTCTGGATTCCATCTCCAGCATCACTGAAAGAAAGGAGGGGGGGGATAAAAAAGGAAAACAAACAAATCCTGTTTCTTTCTGTCCTTTCTCAAATGAAATACTGGTTGTAGGAGGAAAAAGCCACTGGCCTCACCTACACAGGACTGGAACCATGTATCCTCGGGAAGAGCATGCAGGAGGGAAGCTGCCCAAAGACAGGACTGTTCTGAAAGTGGCTACGGTGGCTGAGAGAGACTTACCTCCACACTCTTTAGTGCCAGCACATTCTCTTCATTCCTCTGAGCCATTTCCACTTTGGGGGCCACACCGCAGATCCCACAGATCATGTCATTGAAGTCACGAACAGTGAGACATTCAAAAGCCCAATAGCCATTGCACAACAGCTCCTGCAGCTGGCTCAGCTCCTCTGAGGTCAGTGTCTTCTCTGAAAGGACAGTAAGAGGTCACAGAAAAAGACCCTAAAAGTACCAGGATGAGCCAGAAGACAGCAAGAACAGCAATCTGCAAGTGTTCTGGTGGCAACTCAGTGAGCAACTCTAATCAGAGGACAGCTGCCTTGAACTAATACCTCCTAGGTACTAGAAGCTAGTCTGAGGGCTTTGAAGATACAACCTAGAGTAATTCTTACATGACTTTAATTCTTTATGAACCAGGAGCTATTATTGTCTTCTTTTATGATTATATAATCAGAACAAGTTGCTCAAAATCACACTGCCACTAGGTGGCAGAGCCAAGCTTCAAATACGAGCCTACACGGCTATCTGTCCCACCTCAGCAGACAAGGCTTGTAGAAATGGGATAGGTGAAGAACTAGGTAGAAAAGACCCAGGTCCCTACACTTGGGTCCACATGAGCCTTGGAACTGGTAGACATCTAGGAGCTCTGTACTTAGAATGAGCCTAACTAACATACTACAAAGCCAAATCTATGTATGACCAAAGGATATGATTCTACAAGTCAGTTGTGAGTTCTTGCTAAAGGCTCCTGTATGCATGAAAANATTTTCCAAGGTCAGTCTGGCATTTATAAAATTCTGAAGGAAGATTATATTACTAGGAAGTCAGGGATATCTCCTTCCCAAAATACCAGACTCTCACTCCAATGACTCAGCTAAAGCCTATCACTGGAAATGCAGTTCAGTACTGAGGACTGACCCTGGAAAAGAGAGCATGACCTCACCTGTCTGTTCCTGCACAGACTTCAGCACAACACTGACACACATTCGGGGGTCCTCTCCCAGCTTAATCTGGTTCCGGATTGCAAAAAGTAAATCCAGGCTTACTAGCAACTTATTCCCCACATTAAAAAGACCTGCAGGTTAAAAACAGACAAAGGGATCACTACAGCATTAACAGTGCAAACAAACTAAACGTCTACTACAGGGGAGTAAGTTACAGTACAGTCATAAGACAGAACAACACATTTTAAAAGAGGGAAGTAGACCTAACTGTCTGAAGTTGTCTACAGGCCACTGTTGAATCAAATACTATTTATAGTACGTTTTTGTTTTATCGTAATTAAAAAAGAAACATTTCTCTGTCTCTGGCTCAGTGTTCAGGCCCAGAGGTGCCACTCTTCTCAGCTCTCACACAACTGCACCATGGATGTCAGGGGACCCCTTATCACAGGGATGTGGTGGGCCTAACAGGCTGGGGATGAAAAACTCAGGTGAATTTAAGTGTAGTCAAGACCAGTCAAATGAGTTGGGGTTTTTTTGTTTGTTTGTTTGTTTTTCATTTATATACAACATAAGCACCAATATGACAAAAACAAATTCTGGAATGTGTACTTCTAGGCCTTTCTGGGCATGATAGCCAAGGCTGAAAACATAGTAACAAAGCTCTGGCCACCCAAAAATTAAAAAGAGAAAACAAACAGATAAAACCCTCATGTTACCCAAATCATCACACACAAACTTAAAAGACAATTAAATAGAAAACTTGCAAAAAGCCAAGAA
Source organism: Neotoma lepida (assembly GCA_001675575.1). NCBI lineage: Eukaryota > Metazoa > Chordata > Mammalia > Rodentia > Cricetidae > Neotoma > Neotoma lepida. The sequence continues at coordinate 693,966 of LZPO01044060.1, forward strand.
AAATGGAAACCAGAGGCAGATAGATCTCTAAGTTTGAGGTCAACTTGTTCTACGTAGCAAATTGACAAATATAATTCACAGTAGAGTAACACTCTCCTACTCTCTCAGGATCATGTAGAAGATCTCTATTCTCTTCATTAATCAAAGAAAAGAGACAATTAATAATGGTATACCAGCTTTATCTGTGTAGTTAGCAAACTTTAAAAAAGCAGTCCCCAAAGTTCCCAGAGGTGACAAATGAGTTTGGTTGCACTGAATACAGAGTCAACAGATAAAACTCAAGTGTCTATACTAACAACTGTTAGACTGAACTGTTTGTTTAGCACTGAAAATAAAACAAACAAATGTAGGTACAAGTCTAACAAAATATATCTAGGACTTATATGCTATAAACTACAAAATGCTGAAATTCTTAATGATAAAGTATTTAATAGCAAAAAAAAGTCTAACTAAATTAAAACAANGGCTATGAAATCATACTTACAAGGTATTCTAACTCTCAAGTTATTACAAGACTTAAGCGATTCCACTAACACCTCCAAGGTTATGCTGGGCAGGCATACACATCTAGATGTGTATAAGAGACAGGCCAGGGAGGCTCCCAGGAGTCCACAAGGATGACCCCAGCTAACACTCCTAACAATAGTGGAGAGGGTGCCTGAACCGGCCTTCTCCTGTGATCAGATTGGTGACTACCCCAATTGTCATCAGATTAAAAATAAATACTTCATCAAAAAAAAATACATCCACCATTGGTCACTGGAGAACTATGATGCAATACCATTACATACACCAATTAGGATGACTAAAAAACCACCATGTGCTAGCATACAGCTCAGACAAAAATTCTCACACACTAACGGAAAGAATGCAAAATGATAAAGCCTCTTTGGAAAATGGTTTGGCAATTAATTATAAAACTAACATACACTTACCATTTGGATCATATATTCACTTAGAAAAAAATGAAAATTTATGCTCATACACAATCCTGTGAACAAATGTCTGTAGCAGCTCTATTTGTAATTGCAAAAAACTGGCAGCAATTCAAACATTCTTCAGCAGGTGAATGGATAGACTAGCACATCCACACAAGGGGAAATTAGTCAAGGATAAAAAAGGCGTATACGAATGAACAGTAAATGGGAAGCAGGTCGAAGGACTACATACTATTGCTGTATGTACACAACGTTCTTTAGTAGAGGACATCGCAAGAACAAGAATTAAACAGCTACCAAATGAGGTGAGTTCAACTACAAGGGAACAAAACAAGAGGCTTGACTGTTTCATGATTTCGTGTATGTGTCAGGCAGAACTCACAGAATATACAACAAAGAAAATCTACTCTATGTAATTTCTCTTTTCTTCTTCTTTTTNCCCCCCCCAAGACAGGTTCTATGTAGCTCTGGCTGTCCTGAACTCACTACGTAGACCAGACCATATTGGCCTCACAGAGATCTGCTTTTGCCTCCCAAGTGCTAGGTACTCTATGTAAATTTAAAGAATTTTAATTAAAACATATATAATCTGGAGCACTGGCCTATATAGATTACAGTGGAGAAAAACAGGCACTTTAACTCTGGGTAGAAACACAAAATAACATTAACACTAACTGGCAATACAAGATTTCACATGAATTCAAAATAAGGCAACATAAGGTTCAAGACAAAGAACAACTACTGTCTTAATCCTTAGCACGAATTCTATGCATCAATTCAGGATTCATACTCTCACAATTGGTACATGGGTTTTCTTGTTGTTTGGTTTTTTGAGGTTCAAAGACAACTTTATTTGTGTATTTAAAGAAAAACGCCAGGGCAAGAAGTTGTAAATCTTAGCAGCTGCCCACAAAAGAATGAAGAAGGGGAGAAAGCCATGCCCCTAAGCTGACACGGAGGTGGACAAGAAACCTTATGTGGAGGAGAGCTTTAGGCAAAGAGTAAGGAAGGCCAAAGTATCAGAGAACATAAGCTTAGAAAAGAGAAGAAAAAAGGTGTACACAGTTTAATAGTGTTGAATACAGGGGAGTAAAAATATAGCAATTCCACTTTTGAGACTTTGTCCAAAAGAAATAAAGACACACAAAATTGTTTAATTACAAACAAGACTGTAAAATGGAGTACCAAACATCCTTATTAAAGGGTTATTTCTCTACGTAATGGAAGAGGAAGATGCCCATGACATAGTGCTAAATTAAAATAGCATGTTCCACAACACCCAACATACTCCACCTCTGTTCAAAGAAAACCTAGAATGTTACTCATGCTTCTCTAGCTCCTGACGTTCTGTAGACAATGAACAAGTCTGAAGATCGGAGAGTAGTTTCAAGTGTTTATCTCAAGCAGGATCACTGTTGTCTTTTCTCACTTGTCTGTAATGATCAGCTTTTCTACAACTAATATCTGGGTTTTGTTTTGAGACAGGGTCTCACTAGGTAGGCCTGGCTGACCAAGAACTCACTATGTAGACCAGGCTGGCCCCAAACTCACAAGAGCTCCACCTGTCTGTCTCCTGAGTGCTGGGATTAAAAGTATGTTGAGAGCTGTTATTTTTTAAACTAACTAAAGACTCCAGAGAAGGGTCATACCTGAGGAAACTGTTGCTGGGGCTGAGGTAGTCAGGACAAAGACCGATTCTTCAGAAGCTGCTAACAATAGATGCAGGACACAGAGGAGCAAAGCTATAACCAATATGGTGGTCCCCAGACCTGTTCTGGGGTGTTGAGGACAGTGAAGGTCAGCACCTACCTGTGTAGATGTCCATGAAGCTGTGCAGGGCCAAACAATGAGGGTTCAGACACATCTTCACCTGGGCAGTTACCACCTGCAGCCGGTTAGCTGTCAGGAGCCAGCATTCCTGAGGCCCGGCCAGAGAGCTAGTACCCAGAACAAAAACCAGGAGGGAAGTCAGTCTCCTTCTGCAAGCTACAGGCTCATAACCAGAAGCAAAATTCTCCAGACTCTACTGCAACCAACAAAAGAAGGTGCTGGAGCTGTGTTTCCAAGATTGTCTAGCTGAATGTCTCCATTTCCTTGAGATCTGGGCTATGAAATCATACTTACAAGGTANTCTAACTCTCAAGTTATTACAAGACTTAAGCGATTCCACTAACACCTCCAAGGTTATGCTGGGCAGGCCAAATGTAATCTAAACCCTAGACTGGTGATAGCAAGCTTCAAGCGTCTCTAAAATTGATTGCTAATTCAAGAAAAAAACGTAAAAAAGGTACGTGGTATGTTTTGCCTGCATGTATGTTATGTGCATCACGTGTGTGCTGTCTATTGCCTATGGAGGTCAGAAAAGGGCATCAGATCCTCTGGAACTGGAGTTACGGATAGTTGTGACCTTCCATGTGGGTGCTGGGAATTGAACCCAGGTCCTTTACAAGAGCAAAAATTGCTCTTAACTTTTGAGCAAACTCTCCAGTTCCTAATTGCTAATTATTTTACCATTAGCGATTGAGAAGGTAAAGGAAACCTAAGGAAAGCACAAAATAACATCTCTCCAGGTTATGACTGTAAAGCTGTCTGAAGAAAGAAGCAACATGAGCTAAGTGGGACGGGGCAGCTAGGGGCAGGTAAAGTGGTGCTTACTTTTGTCCCCCCTTGAATAATGGGCTGCTACAGAGAAGGCACTGCGTGGATGGAGACTCATAATAATTCGACCAAGAGGTCTGCTCGATGGTGACTGTCTCCTCACTCACGTTGGACAGGATAAGTCGAGAGCTGTTTAGTTCATGAATCAAGGCGAAGACCTCAGCCAGCTCTGACTCGTTCTCAGGGATCTGCAGGACTTTACGCAGCAGCTGCAGCGTGGACTGACGCTGGATCTCCCTCTGGGTTGTGGTCAGGGGTTTTGTAGTACCTGGCATATCTGGGTGTGGTGAGCTCACCTCCTGAGAAAAGAATGGATCAAATCATTAAGCAGTGGGTAGAGAGCATCAGGCCAAAGTCCTCAGTCTGCAAAGGGCAGAGGGATGGGCCCATGCCTGGGGTGGGAAAAGAAGTTCCTATCAGTTAAGTTTAGCTAATAATTCCCCATGCCGCTAAAAGCTCTTTGGAGCTCAATTTTCCTATCAATAAAACATATCTCTTGGCACAGATTTAATTGCTAGCTCCCACGCACTGGGAGGTAACAGACCTGGTGTTCAGTTCTGGAGACGACACTAGTGGCTGTACATGTGGGACCACAAGGTCGTTTATTTGATTTCTCTGAGACTTAATATCTTTATCTGTGAAACAAAGGACAAAAACACAGGTAATCTCTGGAGGCTTGAAGAGAGAGAGCAGAGATGAGGACAGATCCCTAAAAGCTCTTGCCCTGACCCAAGTGTCTGAATTCTCTCCCTCTGCTCACTTCTGCCAGGCACAGAAAACAGTGTCACACTGCTGACACTGAAGCGTACAGGTAGCACTTACATAAGGGCCACTAGGACTGTAGACTGTTAGAGCTGGACGGCAGCCAAACACCTACCTTCCAGAGGAGCAGGTAAGCCCAGAGAGATTAAGTGAATTGAATGAGGGAGTTCTGTTATCTTACCTCAATCTTGAGATATTGGGGCCACTTTCCCTACTGAAGTGAGGAAATTTCCACACCTCCTACAGGAATGCTCAAAGTAGGTNTTGTTTACTANGAACTTTCTTGGTTGGGTCTTTTTTCTTTGTGCTATGGTCTCAGTGTTTTATATCCCTCCAAAATTCATGTCAAAATTCTACCACTTGGTGTGAGGTTAGGAGGTGATCAGTCAAGCCTGAGCCCCAGGGATGAGGTTAGTGCTACTCAGAAGCCCTGGAGGGCANGGCAGGAGGACCACAAATTTAAGGGCAACCTGAGCTACACAGCAAGACTTTGTTTCTAAATTAATCAACCAAAGGTGTCAGAGGTCCTTTCTAATTTCAGTGTATGAACACAGCAAGAGGGTGCCACACGTGAGCTAGAAAGTGAGCCCTAGCCAGACAATGAATCTGCTAGCATCTTGGATGTTTCAGCTTCCACAACTCTAAAAAACAACTTTCTATTATTTAAAGAAACATTTTCTCATACTCTTTCAGCACCACTGTATAGACTAATTGAGATACTGAAAGTCAATCAATTAACAAAATCCTGTGACTCAATGAGGACCATGTGGTCCTGTTGTTGCATAAACATTGTCTTTAATTCTGTGGGGCTTCAGGGTCAAAGGGAGTTTTACACACTGCTGGAACAAGGTTCTCAGGTAGATCTCTTCTGCCTCCCCTGTGCTCCCTGAGCACACCCTCANTGTTGGTCTTCAGTCAACAGGACTGAATTTGGAACCATCTAGGAGATGCACCTCTGGATGTGAGGTTGTTTCCACAGAAGTTTAACTGAGGAGGGAATATCCACCTGAAAGTGCATAGATCCCCTCCTTCCAACCTACAGGCTAGAGAGCTACACTGAATAAAAAGGGGTAAAGGAGACCAGAGAGATGGCTCAGCAGGTAAAGACACTTGCCACACTAACTGTGACAACTGGAGTCTCATCCCAGGAATCCACATGGTGGAAGGAGAGAATGGATCCCAGAAGCTGTCTGTTGAACATTAGCATTCATCTTGTTACTCCTGCTCTGCTGAGATCCCCACAGCACAGCCTTAGGCTACTCTGCCACCATGCCTTTCCTGCCACGGTGAACTATGCCCCTTAAACCAAACCCGAGCAAAACAAAATTCTCTTTCTTTTCTTTACTCTCTCCCCCCACCCCACCTCACCCCAAGACAGGGTTTCTCTGTGTAGCCCTGGCTAGCCTGGAACTCATCCTGTAGACCAGGCTAACCTCAAACTCCAGAGAGCCATCTGCCTACATGGCCTTCCACACCAGGCCTTTCTTCCTTTGAGCTGTTTCTTGTGAGGTCACGGCAATGAGAGAAGTAACTACTGCAGTCACTGGCCCCCTCATTGGTGAGGACAGGCACCTGCTTGCCTATTTATTCTTCAAACCAGNAACAGACCTGTGTCACAGTCTTCTTTAGCTAACTGCAGAGTAACAAGAGTGTGTTTTCTTTACCAAGAACACTCTGTCTCCCTGTCTGTAACCATATGGTTACTTGTCTTTCTCCTGCACTAGACTATAAGCTCCTCAGGGCCAGGGCCAGGTGATGGTCACTTCTGAACACCTGGCTCATATGGCATTAAACATATGCTTGATAAATGAATGAATGGCTGCAAATGAGTAACATCAGGACAGGCCGTCCTGAAAGGTTATGTATTCCCTGCTGTGATGACACTGAACTACCCTATCCCTTTGGAACCAGAGATGAGGACAGAAAGGACTGAAGGCCACTCCAGCCAAGAGATGGTGCAGTTTTAATTAGAGTTGCAAACAAAGTGTAAAGAGAATGTACTGCCACCTGGAGGCTCCAAAGGCTATACATAAACGTTCTAGTTCCTAGCCAGTTTTATTTTTCTGAATATACACATGCGTTGAGACTCTAGAGTAAGATGTGGAGAAAACATCAATGCCTATCTAGAAGAGATTATGTTCTGCAGGGAGCTGAGTGAGGCAGGCAATCCAGGGTACGGTCAGCACTACGAGTGGAGGAGCACAATGTGTGCTCACAGAATCCAGGATGAGGTAGAGCAAGAGAACCCGAGGAAGGCTATGGATCTACTTTCCCGTGGCAGGGCTTTACAGTAGACTCCTTGAAGCTCAAGGAACCCTTCCTTTGGGCTCCTGGTTCTCTGAGTAAAATGCTGATATTTAATTCTGCTCACCTCCCTCTTTTGTTTCACTAAGGGGAAACTATAGCTCAAAAGTTAAGCTTCCAACTCAGGATCATGGCCAGCCAGGCCTCTCAGTTCCCAATCCTAATTATCATCTCATCCCAAAATTAGTTCCCCTTCCCTTTCTCACAAGGTCAGTGACCCTGAATACACCTCAGGCCAGAGACAGACTTGGTGACCAGAGAGCAAAATTCATCACCAAAAAGGCTCCCTCCACATGCAGAGAGAACTTGAGGTCTGAAGCAATTTCCCCATCTTTAGTCTTGTCTACTCCCAAATCTTAAGTCTTCTTTTTCATTTCAGGTTTTTTAAAAAGATTTATTTCTACTTCATGTGTTTAAATGCTTTGCCTCATGTATGTCATGTCTGTGCACCACCTGCAGAGACCAGAAAAGGGCATCTGGACCTGGAGCTGGAGTCACAGCTGCTATGTGGGTGCTGGGAATTGAACTCAGGCCCTCTGCAAGAGCACTCACTGCTCCTGACCTCTGTATCGTCTCTCTAAGCCCTAAGTCTCCTTTTTCAAATAACCTCCCTCTAGGCCTCTCCCTGGCTGGCTGACTCTTGGTGAACAGTTCCCATATGTTTTTCCTATCTGACTCCTGCCACCCTACAACACCTTCTTTTGCCAATGGAAAACTCTTTACTTTCAATGCTGGCCATTGGCTGTGGCTGTGGCTTAGTCAACAGCTCCTGCTTGACCTTTGGGAAGCTCTACAAAACAGTAACAAAAAGAAAATAAATTCCACACCTAAGATGCTTGTTTTTGAGCATGCCTTCTCTGGCCATCAAAACTCCGTCCTGCCGGGCGGTGGTGGCGCACTCCTTTAATCCCAGCACTTGGGAGGCAGAGGCAGGCGGATCTCTGTGAGTTCGAGGCCAGCCTGGGCTACCGAGTGAGTTCCAGGACAGGCGCCAAAGCTTCACAGAGAAACCCTGTCTCGAAAAACCAAAAAAAAAAAAAANAAAGAAAGAAAACTCTGTCCTTCTTTAGAGGCCCAATTCAGACCTGGAGTAGCCATACTTCATCTTTAATTCTTAACCTATTCTAAGTGACATTCCCATTCCCCCTCACTTGTCTTCAGGCTGGCAGTAACTATAGAAGGAATAAATCAACTTTCAGGTCTGANCTAGGCTTCTGTAGTAGTTTAAGAATGACCCCTATAGACTCTGATATTTAAATGCTTGTTTGGCAGTTGGTGGAACTGTTTGGGAAGGTTTAGGAGGTGTGGCCTTGTTGGAGCAGGTGTGTCACTGGAGGTGGGCTTTGAGGTTTCAAAAGTACACACCATTCTCAGTTAGCTNTCTCTCTGCCTTGTGGTTGCTCTCTTAACATGTGAGCTTTCAGCTGCTTGTCCAGTGCCATGCTACCATGCTCCCTGCCATGATGGTTATGAGCCCTCTGAAACTACAAGCAAGCCACCAACTAAATGCTTTCTTTTATAAGTTGCCTTGGTGATGGTGCTTTGTCATAGCAATAGAACCATCCCTAAGACAGTCTCTCATGCTCATCTGTGTAAGGCCTTGCTGTGCCATTCTTTCCAGTGATTGAACTCTTGGTTCTCAGTGGTCAATGTGTAGCCCCAAAGTTCATGTACTAGATAATCCCCAGAGTCACATATTAATGGAACTTGAAAGGGTATGGTTAAGTTACAAATGGATTACTCCATGAATGGATTAATGTGCCTTTGTTATGAAGCAAGCTCCCTCTGGCTCCTCACTCTGTCTTAGAAGCCCTCTACCATGTTATGATACAAAGAGAAGGCCCTCATGGCATGCTAAGCAGATACCAACCAGCACCATGTTCTCGACTTCTCAGCCTCCCAAACCGTAAAGTACACAACCTACTTCCCTATTAAGTTCTCCATCTAGGATATTTTGTTATAGAAACATAAAATAGACTAGAACATGGATCGACCCCTACTTTGGCACTGAGAACAAGGCCCAGAGAGAAGGTATTTCCATCAAATTCAGAACCTACAACCTGGTCCCAATCTGACTCTAACCACTAATTATCCAAAGCACAACTCAAGTCTAAGGCAAGTGTTAGGNNAAGGAACTCACGGCCTTNGTGGTTTTCTCGGTCCTGTCTTTGGCAAGGTTAAAACCACAGCTGGGACAAATCCGAGGTTTGTGCCGGTTGGTGTAGACATAGCTACAAGAGGGATTTTTGCACTTTCCCCGTCCTCTCGATGTAGCCAGACCCAAATCCTAAAAAAGGAATTAAAATTAAAATTAAATTAAAAATTAAATGTTTAAACTCTACAAAAATTAGGTTAAACTTGAACAGAATAAAAAATCAGGATTGTCAGATATTATTTCAAAGGAAGTGACAATTCCAATCAGATTTAGCCTAAATTCTAAAGATTCTTGAAGCAAGATCCCTTTTCTGTGGGGATCCTCTTTCACTTTTAATAAAGGATGCCAGATGAGTCCCTCTGTAAAACAAGTGAGTTGACTCCCGAGGCTCAGAAATTCAGTGCCTGGGTATGTGGTGCACACCTATAGTCCAGCACTTGGGAAGGGAGGGGAAGAACAGGAGTCCTAGGCTGTGCTCAACGACTCCACATCAAGTTCAAGGCCAGCCTGAGCTACACAAGACCCTGCCTCAAAAAAAGGGAGGGATGGATGGTTTAGCAGTGAAAACACTTGCAAGCAATGTGACCAAAGTTCAGAACCCCAGCATCCAAATAAACGCCAAGTGAGCACAGCAGCTCACCTGTAATCACAGCAATGGAAGGCTAATCAGTGAAACAAGTTAGCCAGTGAACTCCATATCTGACTGAAAACCTACCTCAAGAAGAGTAAGGTGGAGAGCAATTGAGGAAAAGTCTTAACATCAACCTTTGACACTTGTGTGCACGCACGCATACTCTCTCTCTCTCTCTCTCTCTCTCTCTCTCACTCACTCAAGGCTGGCTAGGCTAGGACTACAGAGTGAGTTCAAAGCCAGGGTAAAAAGCCTAGTGAGACCTTGTCTCAAAATCATTTAAAAAGTGCTGGGGATGTAGTTCATTAGTGGAGTGCTTGCCTAGCACGTGAGGTTATGGGTTCAGTCCCCAGTTCTGAAAACAGTACAGAAACAGAAGGTTGGGAAACCCTTGTGGGGAATGCTACATGAGCCAAATGAGCTGCATTACAAGCATACTTCTCAAATCCATGAAGGTGATTTGTGTTTTATGTTTTATGTTTGTGCCTTAGAGAAGAAAATCCATTACTGCTTAAACTTATCTGTGGAACTCTTTCATTCTTCCTTTTTTTAAAATTAAATTAAATTTTATTTTATGTGTGCAATATTTTGTCTGCAAATTTGTCTGTGCACCACCACATTGTGACTGGTGCCTGCAGAGGCCAGAAGGTGTCAGATTCCCTGGGACTGGAATTATTAACAGCTGTGAGCCACCATGTGGGTGTTGGGAATTGAATCAGGATCCTCTGGAAGAGCAGCCAGCGCTCTTAACTGCAGAGCCACCTCTCCAGCTGTGGAACCAACTCTAGACTGGACTTTGATCTCTAACTGGTCTTAATAAAAATGTCCTGGCCCATACTTTGTACCTACCTGAAACAAACAAACAAAAAACCAATATAACTCAGCCGATTTGTCCAGCAACCATCATTTGTATCACCGATAGGGTATTTAGCATCAGTCACTCATACCTGGCCCTGATCCTGCTGAGCTCACTCTTTGCTACCGCTCCCGGCTCCCCAGCCTCTTACAAACCTTCAACTACAAAAATCAAAACAACTTCCCACACTAGGGTGCACACTTACAAAAATCAAAACAACTTCCCACACGAGGGTGCACACTTACAAAAATCAAAACAACTTCCCACACGAGGGTGCACACTTACCAGTGTGACAGTGCAGCTGTATTTATACGGAGGAAACATATCTGGCTTGACCTCCACAACTTTCACCTGAGGTGTCCTGCTGCTTGGGCAATTGGACAGCTGTGGATCAGAACAAATTAGTGTTGGTTCTACACCTTAGGCAAAATCCTCAGGTCCTGGGCCCTAAAATAACCTGAGCTAATTCCCAGGGAAACTATAGACCTATGCTCCAAGTGCACCCTCAGGGATGCTCACTGGCAGTCACCAGTACAAAGACTCAATGTCAGAGTCAAGTCTATGGGTTGCCACACTTCAGATCAGATTGACAACTGATTTAGGGCAATAACATTTGTAATAGCTATCCATATAAATACACAATTAAATATTGTTAGCACAGAGGGAAGTCTGGAAGTCTATCTGCTAAATTGTTATGGAATGAAAGGAAGATTATTGTTGTTTCCCCCCTTTACCAAGATCTATAAATATTCTTTAAGAAATACATAATATTTATGTAACAAAAAATATAGCATTCTAAATTAAGATTTTGCTATAACTGAATTTAAGTTGTTAACTAGTTTAAGAGAAACAAAAAANCTGTGACTTTGAAAACTGACCAATGTTGCTGAACAAAGGGAACTATTTACAAAGAAGACTGCAGATTTGTTCAAGTGACAGAATGCACATGAAGAGACTGTAGGAGCTGGAATTCTACTGGACTTCTCCTTTCTACCCAAGATCACATATACAGCCATAGCTTTACCACATCTGAGCAACAATCTGAACAGCTATTGAGTTAAAAGCTAGTTAATATTGTCAAGACATATCCAGAGCAGTCAAAAAGAAAGTTACCCAAGAAAGAGCATATGGCAAGGAAGATGGCAGATGGATTTTCCTACTTCAACCTAGATCGTGACAGTTTGTAAGCTACAGGTAGGTCATAATCAATTGAGAGGTAATAAGGTAGAAGACAACACTTTGTGACTAGGAATGGGAACTATCAAAGTGAGTGCACAGAAGTGCAAGCGTTCATTAACTGTTTCATGTGTGTACTAACTGGGCTATAACATAAAAACACACTTGTTACTGAGGGCCATAGCAACATCTGAAAAATGTTGGCTTAGGGAATTTAAAACCTACTCTAGATACATATGGGAAGAAAAGCTAGACACAGTGGCACATGTCTGTAATTCCAATACCGGGGAGGTTGAGGCAGGAGGCTCACAAGTGTGAGGCCAGTCTGGGTTATACAGTAAAATTCTATGTTTAAAAAAAAAAAAAGTATACGGAATTATGAAATAGGGGAAATCTTTATTATCACCAAACTGAATAAAGGGAAAAACCACAATTAAGATTTATAGAAACTATATTACAAACACACTTTACTGGAGAGAGCTCAGTGGTTAAGAGCTCTAACTGCTCTTGCAGAGGACCCGGGTTCAATTTCCAGCACTCATATGGAGGCTCACAACCATGGTAACTCCAGTCTCTTCTGGTTTCCATGGGCACTAGGCACCCATG
>LZPO01044060.1:729085-743943 GCA_001675575.1 Neotoma lepida
AAAATGTCTTAAGAAACCAAACTTTTTTTTAAAAAAAAAGAATACCTGGCCAAAAGTTAGAAATTCTGGCTGTATCCTTACAGTTTCATCACTTTAAATAAGTTTCAATGATTTAACTAAACGTGTAATAAGGAATTTTATATGTAAGAGATTTACTCTGCCAGCTTCTGTGATTTGAGGCAGGTCTGCTAACTACTTTAGATTCTGTTACCTTTTTCCTGTATGTTNAAAAAAAAATGAGTTGGGTGCTAGAAAGATGGCTCAGTGGTCAAGAGTACTTGTTCGGTTCCCAGCATCCACGTGGGTAGCTCACAACCATCCATAACTTCATTTCCAAGTGATGTCATGTCCTCTTCTGACCTCCACCACAGGCATTAGGCATGCACGTGTGGTGCACAGATATACACCAAGCAACACACTAACATAAATACAACAAATAAATCTAACTAAAAAAATTTAAAAGATGTCTCATCTTCCCACAGACTTGTATATGTGTTGGGGGGTTGTTACTGTAGGTACACACACACATGTCTTAGTTAAGGTTCCTAACTAAGGGATTTATTGGTGTATAAAACACCAATACCAAAAGCAACTTGGGGAGGAAAGTTTACGTTAGCTTTCAGTTCTGCATCACGACCATCACTCCAGGAAGTCAGGGCAGGAANTGAGGCAGAGGCCATGGGTGAGGGCTGCTTACTGCTTTGCTCCTCATAACTTGCTCAGTCTATTTTTTTCTTCAGTTTTTTTTGTTTCTTTTCTTTTTTTTTTGTTTTGTTGTTGTTTGTTTGTTTGTTTTTCGAGACAGGGTTTCTCTGGCGTCCTGGAATTTGCTCTGTAGAGCAGGCTGGCCTCGAACTCACAGAGATTCACCTGCCTCTGCCTCCTGAGTGCTGGGATTAAAGGCATGTGCCACGACTGCCCGGCTTCAGTCTGTTTTCTTATAGCACCCAGGACCCCCACTGGGCTGGTGGTCCCGTCCACAACGAGCTGGGCTCTCACGCTCAATCAGGAAAATGCACCACAGGTTTGCCTGCAGGATGATCTGGTGGGGTATTTCCTCAATTGAGATTCCCTCTTCCAAAATGACTCTAGCTTTTGTCAAGCTGACATAAAAACTAGCCAGCAGGACATGCACGGGGGCGTGTGCAAGTGTGTGCATGTGGAGCTCACCAAACGGTCTAGGCCTGCTAGCTCTCGACCCCAGGGATTGCCTGGCACTGAGATTAGAGAGTGAGCCACTTTTTAAAACTCAGATTCCTATGCTTAGCCACAATAAGCATTTCACCAACTAGACCCATTCCCACAGATTTACATGGTAGGGCTCAAAATAGTTAAACCACATAACTGTTGGAGAACAGCCAAGCCCTGTACTAATGAAAGAGTTCATTTGGAGTGAGATAGTTAGCAACCTGCCATGGCTGTGAGGCCCAAATATCAAAAACAGGTTTTTAATTTAAAAAAAAAAAATCAGCCCATGGTCCTTTTCTTCACAATGTTATGCTGCCACTCAACTGGCAGTTTTCTATATGAGGACAATTCAATAAACTCAATAAACTCTATTAATGTTGTCCGATATAGTAGTCACTAGTCACAGATGGTTATTGGGCACTTGGAATAGGGCTAGTAGCCAAAAATGGACTAACTTTCAGTATGATGACTGTAACTGTATGGNTAGTGGCTATAGTGTAGGACAGCACAGATCTAAGCAGTAACCTTTGCTGTCGTGTTGGAGCATACTTGTAATCCCAGCACCTGGCAAGTGGAGACAGGAGGATCAGGAGTTCAAGACCAGACTATGGTACATAGATCCTGCCTCAAAAACCAAAGCCAAAAAATAAGAATAAACAGTAAACTGACAAACCAATATAGCTTTCTGGTGTTAGCCTAAAATAAAGCAAACAAAAAAACAAAACAAAACAGAATNAACAGCTTTTTTTTTTGTCTAGGAAAAAGACAGGCATAAAAATTTGAATGAATAGCTAATTCATTTGTGGCCAAGCACTAAGTTGGAATTTCACCAACTCGATCCTTAGAGGGAGAAAGATCCTAGAATCACTTGAATTTTATAAGAGGAAAACATAGTTGTTCTTGAAAATCTGCTGAGGAGATATTAGGAAATGGAGCTGTGTTAGTGAAGACGAACAGGACCGNCAGGTGTGGAGAGACCTCACAAATGATAACTGAGAGTAAAGAGAAGGGGAATCCAGGAGACTTGGATGCAAGTCCAAATTCTTCCCACNTGAACAGAGAGACAAGTGTATTCTTTTTTTGTTTGTTTGTTTTTTGTTTTTTCGAGACAGGGTTTCTCTGTGTAGCTTTGGCGGCGCCTTTCCTGGAACTCACTCGGTAGCCCAGGCTGGCCTCGAACTCACAGAGATCTGCCTGCCTTTGCCTCCAGAGTGCTGGGACTAAAGGCGTGCGCCACCACCGCCGGGCTGAGACAAGTGTATTCTATACCCTACATGTCAGCTGTTTCTCCTAGGAGNTGAAGACGGATAAACTACCTAGGCTTGGGAGGTAAAAGCCCCACCCTCTCCTCTCCTTATTTTTTTGTCTTTTTCTTATTTTTAATATGTATGGGGGTGCTGTGTGCATGCATGTTCATGTGTGTGGGTGGAAGTACGGAACATGTGGTGACCCCAGGTTAATATCCATTCTGGACATTACCAGAACACACTTTTCTTCAAGGCAGGGTCTCTCAATCAAAACTAGAGATGGACAACATGTCTCCACTTTCCAAGACCACTATTATAGATAGGCCAGCATACTTACCCAACACACATGTGGTTCTGGGGATCCTAACTCTCACTCTCTTACAAGTGCTTTAACACTGAGCCATCTTCCTAGCAGCCAAAGAATACTTTGACAGATGTAAAAACTAAAACCCCTCCTCTACCACACCCAAACACACAACATTTCACCCCTATTTAAAAAAAATTATTATTTATGTGTATGGGTGGTTTTGTCTGCACGTATGTCTGTACACTACATGTGTGCCTGGTGCCCACAAAGGCCAGATGACTTCATCAGAATCCCCTGAGACTGGGGTTAGGTAGNTGTGAGCTGCCATGTGGGTGCTGGGAAATGAACCTGGGGCCTCTAGAACAGCCAGTAGTACTCTTACCTGCTGAGCCATCTCTCCAGCTCCAATCTTAAAGGTATACATTAGGTTAAGAACACATTACTTAGGTGTTTTATGTGATGATATACTGTGNACCCCAGTAAAGCCTGCCTGGGGATCAGAGGACAGAGCCAACCACTAAATTAGACGTAGAGGTCAGGCAGTGGTAACACATACCTTTAATCCTATCACTCAGGAGGTAGAGATCCATCTGGATCTCTGTGAGTTGANGGCCACACTGGGCTACATGAGAGAAACAGAACCAGGCAGTGATGACACACGCCTTTAATCCCAGAAAGTAATGTGGCAGGACACAGACAGGTATATAAGGTGTGAGGAAACAGGAACTCTCTCTCCTTAGACTGAGGATTTCATAGAAGTAAGAACTTGTGGCTGGCTAGCTCTGCTTCTCTGATCTTTCAGCTTTCACTCCAATATCTGGCTCTGGGTTTTCTATTAATAAGACCATTTAGAAATTAGTGTTACAGTTTTATAGTTGTGACTTCTCTTCTGCCATTCTTCCCTAAAACCTTAAGTGGGGAGTTTGGGGGGTGCTTCAAGTGAAACCTAATGAGACAGTCCACAATGTGACTCTATAAGCAAAAGGCAAATATGGGGATCAAACTTTTGCCCTATATAATTGACTGCCTGGACTTTAAAAGCCTTGTGAAGAAAGCAGTATTACCCCATGAGAGCACCTGTAAAGAATCATGTCTGAATGGCCAGAACTAACCAAGTTAAGAGCCAGTCATTACACCTTGGGGCATGTCCTACACCTGGGTCCACGTTTGTTTTCAGAGCCTAGGCCTCGGTGAAGCAAAGCAAAGAGATGCAGAAAAATATGAAGGTTAAAAAGAACAGCCCTGAAAGCTGGGTGTGGTGGTGAAGGCCTAGAGTCCTAGGCCTGAGGAGATGGAAGCAGCACAGGGGAGTAGCTGAAAGCTAATCTCACTTACATAGTGAGTTTGAGGCCAGCCTGGGATGCACGAGACCCTGTTTCAAACACCAAAACAAGAAAAGAAGGAGTGGGGGTATTTGAGGACATAAGATCTGAGTCCTAAAAGCACTATTACAGATCCCTAAGACTTTAAGCAAGCTACTTTCCCCCTTTAAGCCTTAGTTTTCTGAAATCTGTAGAACAGAGGGACAGCACTTGAAATGAGACACTTTCACTAACCCTACCAAACCTTCCGTGGAACCTCAGATGATGGCTTCTGGCGGCTCAGCCACGAGCTACCTTCTTTCCCTCCCTGGGCTGTCTCTAAGGTACAGACTAAAGGAAATGGTTCACCGTGCAGCACTGGGCAACAGAAGCTGAAGAGGCAGCCGCAGGACCCGCACTCAGGTGGCTGGGCAGTTCGGTGTGAGCCAAGTGGGCGGGACTTACCCGGAGGAGTTTGTGAGCCTGGCGGCTCACATTCCCGGGGGTACCCGGCCAGGGGGCTCGACAAGGGTGCTGGTCGGTGCACTCGCGCTCCCCTCTGTAGGCGAGAGGCGGCTCCAGTCGTGACAGCGGTAAAAAGAAAGTGGAGGCGAGAGCTCGCGCACGCATCCCGGGGGCTGGAGGAGCCCCGGCCCCGCGGCCCCGCCCGGCGACACACGGCGCGGAGTCGCCAAAGCCTCTCTCGCTCTCCCTCCCGAGTCGCGCTTGAGGAGTCGTGAAAGGCGAGTGGAGGGCCGCAAGTTCGCGCACAGGCTCGGCCGACGCGCGTCCTGCCGAGGGCCCCGGGGGTCAAGGCCCCGGGAAGCCCGAGGAGGACAGCAAGGACACGAGCGTCTACGCGGCACCGGCGCGCTGGTGGCAGCGGCGACAGCACACCACGGATCGCCAGGGAGACCCGTCCCGGCGGCCCTCGCGGCGCACCGGAAGCGGCCGGCGCGCGTGATTGCGTGCGACCCCCTGCGCAAGCGCAACCGACCGGTCCTCTGTTGGAACCGATTGGAGGCTTGGGGGCTGGATGGTGGAAAGGGGGATCCGCTAAAGCGGACGGACTGCTTCCGGCTCGTTCACGGGCCGGAAGCAGGGGCTGCGGTTGCGAAACGGAAAGCCCAACAGGTTTGGGACAGGGATATGGGACAGTCAGGTAACAGGGGCGGAGCTGTACCGAGCTCGGCCTCACCTTTGAGAACTTTCTCGCTCTTTCACGTTAAGGCTGACACTTAATGCTGCTCCAAGCTTCTCTCCTCACTCCGGTGAGCAGTGACAATAGGGACTTTCTGGATTGTAGAGCTCCGGGAACGAAGGGCTGGATTGGATTTTCATGTCACAGGTTGTGCGGCATTTCAACGAGTTCCTGCAAGACCACTTGCAAATGTAGTGCTAGTCTTTTCCAATTTGCTACCTACCACTGTCACCACCTGCCCAAGCTACCATCGTCTGCCTGACATCATGCAGTTCTTCCCACCTCCACTCTGATCTCTGCGGTCAACACAGCAGAGTGATCCTTTTGCACGACTNAGTCTGATCAGGTGTCTTGTCTTTGGGCCTGGGATGTAGATCAGTGTTAGAGGGCTTCCCTAGCAAGACAGTTTTTTTTTTGTTGTTTTTTCCCAAACATAATAGTTTGACCAAGACAAAAGATACTACTTTTGTTTCTTCATCTTTGTCTACTCTCAGTATCAGTAGTTTTCAAAACAAGTTATGACATTCGTATATAAACTGACAACATGACTGTTCCATGATATGGTTAAGGGGGAGGTTTTAATTGTAGATATGAGAGAGAGAACAGTCAGAGGAATCTGGAAGAGTCCGGAGCAGAGAGAGAGAAAGAAGTAGATTGAACATGTCCAACAGACTGGACCTGCGTGAGAGAAGTGTCCAGTCCAAAGGAAGCTCCATTCCCCCAAATTTCAAAAGGCAGAGACACCAATGATTACCTATCTGTGGTGCTTATTAGCACACCAAAGCACATGCTAGCCTCCTGGCTCCCTCAGTGTTTCAAGTACCTGTTAAACGTTTCAAAGTCCATGCTAGCCTCCTAGCTCTTATCACCTCCTCCCTTCCTAAACTCCCTCCAGCTCACAGGCATCCNNNACCTTATAACCCTGCTAGGTTTGATTTGCTTGCTCTCCCCATCTCTCTGCTCTGCTCCTGCATCTCTCATGCCAGGTCCAGTCTGCTAGCGATGTTGAGTCTACTTCTTTCTCTCTTGGCTCTGGACTCTTCAAGATGCCTCTTCTGTTCAAGTATTGGGATACTGAGGGAACCTGGAGGCCAGCTTGAGCTTTAATATGCTAATAGGCACCACAGGAAGCCATTTGTCCCTTCTGCCAGTAATCAGAGAAATGACTCTTTGGTAGAGGGGAACTGTCTTGATAAGCTTCTGAGGAATACTTGCTTTCATCTAACCACCAGAAATCCTCCTATATTCAGGTTGAGCCCATTTCTGGGTATTTGGACTGCCTTTTGGAGTCTGGGGAACTGGACTTTCCTTTGGACCTAACAATTTTAACATTACATTTGTCCTGCTACAAGGAAGCTGTATCAATCATAGAAAGTGCTTCACATAGTATATCCTCAGTGATTGGTTCCCATCTCAGGAAATTACATCAGCATCCATTGGACTGTTCAGTGCTCAAACCAGAAATATGAGAGTTACCCTTTACTCCTTCGCTTCACACCCAACCCACAGTAACAGCCCTACCTGTTACGTCTCACCATCTTCTGTAATCCAGCTTTCCACATCTGATCTGGACCCTTACCCTGCCCCCTTACTCTGCCGGTGACTGAGCTCAGGACCTTGTGCATGTACCCTGCTATGGTGCTACACTCCAAGCTCTAGGATTCCTATGTTTTTCTCTGCCACCAATTCTTTAAATAACAGTCATTCTCTTTTTTCTTGTTTAAAGCCTTTCAGGAACTCCCTGCTGCACTCAAATTAGTCTCCAAATTTTATAGGGTCAACTCCCAGTACAACAAAAATAAATACTTGATAAACAAACAAATTCCAAACTCTTCCTGCTGGATGGTGTTTTGTCTGACCAGACTTAGCAGAAAAGGCACTTGTTTTAAATCTTCAAAGCTCTTGATTGGTGTCTTAGGGTTTCAATTGCTGTGAAGAGACACCATGACCGTGGCAACTCTTATAAAGGAAAACATTTAATTGGGTGGCTTACAGTGTCGGAGGTTTAGTCCATTATCATCTTGGCAGAACATGGTGGCGTGCAGGCACACATGGTGCTGGAGAAGGAGCTGAGAATGGAGAAGGAGCTACACTTGATCAGCAGGCAACAGGAAATGGTCTGGTACACTGGGCGTGGCTTGAGCATATATAAGATTGTTTTTCATTAAATTTCAGTGGCTGCCCCTTAAGCAACTGCTGTCCTAATCGGCAGTTGCAACTCCACAGCTNCCAGTAGCAGTTAGACCATGGGTTAGGCACGGCAGGAATTCTGTTCCCTCAGGCACCAGCTGTATCACAGCTGCTAAAGGGAACTTTATCTAGATCACTGTCCCTCTGTAGAACTCAGGATTCAAAGGTTGAGGTGAAATTCTGCTTGCTCAGAGAAGCTGAATATCAAGTAGCTCTCCTTCTCTTCTAGCTTGTGTCTCCCAAAAAACAGGGCGTCCTTCTGCTCAGCCCCCACTTAAGAACCCTAGCTACACATGGTTCCTCCCTACCACTTCCTGTCCGCTAGTTGCTGACTCAGCTTCCTGACCCCAGGTTAATTTTATTTAATCAAACAATTGTAACACGTCTTTGCATCATTAAACAAATATTCCACAGTATAAATGAATCTTAAATTAATATTCCACAACATAAGACCTCAAAGCCCACCCCCACAGTGATACACTTCCTCCAACAAGGCCATACCTACTCCAACAAAGCCACACCTCCTAATAGTGCCACTCCCTATGAGCTTATGGGGGCCAATTACATTTAAAATACCAAAATTGGGCACTTATACCACAACTCCAAATATCCCTGTCTCAGTCACTTGANCCACCACCTGGCCTCTACAGGCATTGAGTTTGGANTATTTATCTAAGGCCTAGTACTTGAGTTTGAAGGCAGTCTTGGGAGTCATCTGATCCTGTGGTTTTTATAACAGGGCCCTAGACTTTAGTAGGTCCTCAGACCTTAGCACAACTGACTCCATGATGAGAGTACCATTCAGGCCATAAAACTCAGCATGTAGACAGTACCACCTGCCAACATAAAAACAAAGAACTAATCCATCATAGTCCATAGTTCTGGGAAAGTCGCTAAATGTACTAACCTTGCTTCTGGGCTTCTGTAGTTCCACTGCTGGCTAACTGTTCTTGTTAATTGAAGTATGTCAACCCAGAATATTGGTTTTGTGCTTAAAAGCTCACCTGAACACCCAGTGTTGTCGTCAAACAGCTAGTAAAGACTTTCTATTTGCTTAAACCCATGTCTGAGCAGTCTTCTCTGGTGGATATCCCTCAACAGTTTTCAACTATGCAATGTATCAAAATCACTGAGTTTTTTTAAAAACTAAATATGTTCCCATGGAGATTTCATCCAGGAAGCGCTAGGTCACACCTGTGTATCAGATCTGATGTGCCCTCCCTTGTTGAGTCTGAAGCCTTTTTTGTTTACTTACTTGTCATTTTGAGACAGGGTCTTTGTTACATGCTTTGGCTGGCCTTAAACTTTCAGGAGTCTCCCTGCCTCAGCAGCCCCAGGGCTGGGATTACAAGCATATACTATCTTGCCTAACTTCATTTTAAAATGGAAACAAACCCACAGAGGGATTGTACTAAAANTCACCCATTGTTTTTGCCATTATCTCCTATCCAAACCATCAGCAATAACATCCAAATATCCCAAACCATTTCCCACAAAATAATGAGGTTGATTTTGTTGTTGTTTTTGTTTNTTCCTCAAGACAGGGTTTCTCTGTGTAGCCTGGGCTGCCCTGGAACGTCCTCTGTAGACCAGGCTGACTTCAAACTCAGAGTTCTACCTGCTTCTACCTCATGTGTTGGGATTAAATGCGTTTGACACCACTACCTGCTGAAATTGATTTTTTTAAAAAATGCAAAGCAGGCAGAGAATAGTGGTTCATGACTATTGTTTGGTTTTTTACTCTTTTTTTGAGGGGGCCTGCCACCCAGTCCCAATAAATCACACACAGAGGCTTATTATTACTTATGAATGCTNGGCCTTAGCTTGGCTCAGTTTCTAGCCAGCTTCCCTTAACTTAAATTATCCCCACTGTCTTTTGCCTCTGGGCTTTTCCCTTTCTCTTACTTCTGTAAACCTTACTCTTATTCCATGGCTTGCTGTGCAGCTGGGTGGCTGGCCCCTGGAGCCCTCCTCCTCCTCTGGCTCCTAGATCTTAGATCTCTCCTCCCAGTTTTCTCCTATATATTCTCTCTGCCTGCCAGCCCTGCTTATCCTTTTTCCTGCCTTGCTATTGGCCATTCAGTTCTTTATTAGACCATCAGGTGTTTTACACAGGCACAGTNACGCAGCTTCACAGAGTTAAACAAATGCAACATAAACAAAAGTAACACACCTTAAAATATTCTACTGCACATGACTGTGATCCTAGCCCTGGGGAAGACTGAGAAAAGAAGATTTCCAGGTCCAGGTTAGCCTGCTATGTAGCAAGAGAGGAGAGACAGAGACACAGAATATGAATGAGAATGGGTATGGATGACCCTTCTCTCCGCAAACTCCCTGGAAAACTTGAGTAGCTTTCTGATGCACTGAGTCAAGTGCTGCTTACCACAGCATCTGAATGTGCTGGCTCTCCACTTGGAGTCTTGCAAATCCTTCAGAACACTTTAAATTCTTTCCTGTTTTTGAGATTTGGCCGATGCTTTTTCCTTGGCTGCACTGCCCCTCTCTGATGCTCTTCATGGAGATCTCAGCTTAAATGCCATCTTCTCTAACTTTGTAAATAGATACCCCCCACCCCCCCACAGCCTTTGCAGTAATGAGGATTGAACCCTGGGCCCTGAGCATGCTAGGCAAGTACTCTACCACTGAGCTACATCCCCAGCCTTTAAAATGTTTATTTGAGCTAGAGTCTCATTAATTTGCTGAGGCTGATCACCAGCTGACTTGGCTCCCTTAACTTCCTCTGTGACTGGATCACAAGACTCACAGCCCCATGCCAGACAGATCTTTTGCTTTTCTTCTCTACACCCATCTTTACTTTCTTCACAGCACTTACTGCATTCTGTAAGCGCCTTATCAGTTTATTTACTGTTTCCGTTTTTTATTTCTTGGGGCATATAACTTGATTCTGTTGTTCATCACTGTATCCTTACTGCTTGGAACCTGTAAATGTTCAGTAAATGAATGTGTNATGNCNGAAACAGCTTCCTGTAATGAAAATNGTTTTAAGATAGATGGAGAGAGAATTTGAAGTTCTCATTTTTGGTGGACTTCTGAGCAAGGCTATGGCATGCCAGATACATCAGTGATCTGAGTTAAGAAATCTTTGTGGCCCTGGACCAGGCTCTTCCTCTGTTTCTGTAGCTACAAAACAAGGTGTATAGCTCCTTGAATTTATAGTGTGTTGCTATTTGCAAGTTTTTGTAACCTATTTCAGTCTATTGTCATAGCTGCCTAAGCAAACATTACTATTCCCAGGCTTGGAAAGTTTAAGTAAGTAGATTTTCTTAAGATCCTTTCTGTTGTAAATGTTCTGAGTNTGCCGATAATCTAACACTGACACAAAGTCAGTGTCATGGATCCTAGCTTCTCACGATTTTTCCTACTAGAAATTTTAACACCCTAAGCCCTCACTCAGGTTTCTGTGAGGCCCTTCAGTTTGGCTTCTTGTTTTCCCACACTTGTGGCAGAACAAGCTGGAAGGAGGAACAGACACAGCNCTCTTAGCTGTGGCCTAGCCCTCATCCCCTAGAAATAGTGAGGAAGGGGAACCAGAAACTTCAGCAGTGTCCTCCCTGGAGGAGAAAATGAAAGTTGTGGAAGCCGTAGGCGTCACTGCATGGTCATGCCAAATACAGAGAAAGTGCAAGAGATGTCTGTGGGACCCCAGAGGGAAAGGATGAGGAATGCTCTCTATAATGGCACCAATAGGCCCTCTGCATGGTTTCAAGAAATTCTCGCCAAAAACATTCTCATAGCTGGCTCTGTTAATTGGAAAAGGGCATTAAACTTGGCCAACATGCTTGACTGTGACAATTTTCAAGCAACTGTGGGCTGACTGAACAGATTTATAGATCTCCATGGAACTGCTTTGAAAGCATTTTTCAGAAAGGCAGGTGACATAATGAACACACAAGGTTAATGAGTGACACGATGGCTCACTAGAGTCCAGAATGCATCTTTAATACTGATGAGGCAGGAGTTGGCTTTTTCCTAGTTGTTTCCCCTGCCACACACTTCTACTGAAGGGGACTGTGCTGGTTGGTTTCTGTTAACTTGACACAACCCTTGATATGTCAGGGAAGAGGGAATCTTAACTAAGAAAATGTCTCCATAATATTGGCCCTGTAGGCAAGTCTGTGATGTGGGAGGGCACAGCCCATGGTGGGTGGTGCCAAGCCTGAGCAGGTGGTCCTGAGGTGTATAAGTCATGGGGAACAAGCCAATAAGCAGCACTCCTTCATGGCCTCTTCAGTTCCTACCTGAGTTTCTACCTTGAGTGCTTGCCTTGACGTCTCTGGATGACAGACTAACTACAAGCTGTAAGATGAAATAACCCTTTTCCTCTCCAAGTTGGTTTTGGTTATGGTGTTTTATCACAGCAATAGAAACCCTAACTTAGACAGGGACCATTATAAAGAGAGCAAGAAAGCAAAGTCGTGGTTGATAGCCTTCTTTTGTTGCAATACTTCCGGGACAGAAAACATGAAACCATTGATAGTTTTTCAGTCAGCCAGGCCACAGTGTCTCAAGAATGTCTGTCCCACCTGTGATTGCTGAGGCAGCCACTGGCATGGATGACACGGGACCTGATTAATGAGTGGTTAATGAAATAGAGGCCAGGATGAGGCAGGCAGAACACAGGATCCTGCTCATTGGCCACTGCTGTGCTCACAAGGCACTTCCATACTTAGAAAGAAGTCAGGGCATCTGCCCTCAAACTGTACTGTCTTAGAGCCACCGAACCTTAGCATAACTCACACCCTAGAAATGGTGTAGAGGAGCCACCTTCTAAAACGGATTCTCCTCCAGCTCAACAGCAGTGAAGAGCAAGAAGACGTGGGCACCAAGGAAGCCATTGACATAATGGCCACCGGTGGTGAGAGAAGCAGTTCACAGTGGTGAAGGCAGGCATCATAGCCATGAGGTTGATAGAGCTGACGCAAACAGCAGAGATTGCTGTTGTGGCACTGATAGGGCTGGAAAGATGCCTCAGTGATTAAGAGCATTGACTGCTTTTCCAAAGGACCCAGGTTCAGTTCCTGTATTAGTCAGGGTTCTCTAGAGTCACAGAACTTATGGAAATAATCTCTCTCTCTCTCTCTCTCTCTCTCTCTCTCTCTCTCTCTCTCTCTCTCTCTCTCCCTCTCTCCCTCCCTCCCCCCTCATATATATACATTATATATACACACATATATGGGGATTTATTGGAATGAATTACATCCTGCAGTCCAAGAATGGCTAGCTGTAAGAATCTGGTGGCTGGGTGTCCCAGCTGCTCTTCTGTATGTGCTGGAATCCTGAAGAAGTAGGCTCCAGTGCCGGTGAAGGAATGGATGTNCTGACAAGGCAAGGGCAGGTGAAGAACAAACCGAACCCTTCCTCCTTTTATTATCCTCATACAGACGTCTAGCAGAAGGTGTGGCCCACATTAAAAGTATGTCTTCCAGCCTCAAGGTCTGGATTAAAGGCGTGTGTCATCCTGCCTCAGGATCCAGATCAAAAGGCATGATGTCTTCCTGCCTCAAAATCCAGATCACAAGTGTGCTCTCCATTTCTGGATTAGAGTTCATTCCAGATACAGTCAAGTTGACAACCAACACTAGCNATCACAGTTCCTGTCACTCACACGATGGCTCACAACTGTCTGTAATTCCAGTTCCAGGGGATCTGGGGCACAAATACACAGGTGGTGCATAGACATGTAGGCAAAATACTCACATACATAACATTAAAAAATATGTCTCAAAAATAAAAATAAAATCTTTTGAAAAAAAAAAAAACACTTTTTGGCACTTAGCAGCTATTGTCACCTGTGTCCCCAGTGAAGTAAATTTCCCGGACTTTGTCACTGAAGTTGATCTTATCATTACCTGGAGCTGATGGTCACAGAGATGACCCAGGGAATGGTACACACTGGTAAAGCTGGAAGAGAAAATGAGGGTTCCTTATCAGAACAGCCCAAACCCACCACAGAAACCATCTCAAGTGGACACGCACACACGCGCTAGGGGTCAGTGTTCCAGGAATTTCCTTTGCTGGGCTCTTTCATCAAAGGGAAGAAAACCAAGATTTATTGCCCATTTATGTCTAGTACTGTTTAATTTGTTATCATTTAATCTTTCTAGAAAATCAATGCAAAAGTACAATTTCAAGTTACAGAGCTGATGCTACTGGGCGTACTTCTTTAGAGGGTAGTTGCATCTTCCTGCCACCAGAGGGAGCAGGTGGGCTACATAAGGGAGAAAGCTTGGCTAATAGAAGAAACCTTAGGTGTATCCTCTTAGCTGTAGTCCTCTGACGTGGTAGAGATATTGAGGGAAGGTAAGCAAAGAAAAGGAGACACAGAATGTGGGCCTCACTCAAATGACTAGAAATGGAACTAACTGTGCCTGAGACTATCTAACCTACCCCATTACATATCTCATGAAAGACTTTTTTCAACCTATGGATATTATGGCCTTTCGGTAGACAGAAACAAATTATTGTTAAAGAAATAATTATCCACCAAACATATCTGTGCTTGCAATAATAATTTATCTTACCTTACAATATAGGTACTGCTGGCCTTCTGTACATGGGTTACCCTCAAGAAGCTAGTAGAAGTTGGGGGAATGAAGGATAACTATCATTTTGCTCACTATGCACAGACCACNTAAGAGTGCAGACGATAGAGCCCGAAGAACCCACTGATTGAGAGATGAGGAAAGTTATGGAAAATATTGCTAAAAGCAAAGGATAGTAGCGATCTGCAGGAAGGAGGAACAGGGAGTTGGCAGAAGAGGTTGGGAGGCAACTCAAGGTGGAACAGTTTAAAGGCCTGGGGTGTTCGCTGTTTCATCTGGGCAATCCTGAGGTGAGTGGCTGGTGTGTTACNCAAAGAATGTGTGTAGGACAAAGGCTAGAGATGTAACCAAGGGCAGAGCCGGGGTTCTTTTGTCCTCTCTTATGGGGAGATTTTGGGTTTTGCTTTTGAGAAAGATTTTTGTCTTGCTACGTGACCCAGGCTGGCCTAGGATTGGCAATCCTACTTCACCATGCTAAATNCTGGGATGACAAGCATGCACCACCATCCCTGGTTAAGGCTAGAGTTTCGTTGGTTTGGTTGGTTTTTTGTTTGTTTGTTTCTTTTGGAGACANAGTTTCTCTGTGTAGCCCTGGCTGTCCTGGAACTCACTCTGTAGACTAGGCTGGCCTCCAACTCAGATCCACCTGCCTCTGTCTCCCAAGTGCTGGGATTAAAGACATATGTCACCACCACCCGGCTAAGACCAGAGTTCTTAAGGTCTTGTCAATGAGGCATCTATTTTGAGCTTATCCTGAAAACACTGGAGAACTATGATAAGTTGTAATTTCTTAAGTTAAATAATTCCTAACGAGTTGGGAGTGTTGGCTTATAGCTGTAATCCAAGCATTTAGGAGTC
>LZPO01044060.1:744118-755386 GCA_001675575.1 Neotoma lepida
GAGCTGCCCGATGTGGGTGCTGAGAATCAAACTCAGATTCTCTGCAAAAGCAGCAAATGCTCTTAAGCTAAGCCACCTTTCCACGCTCAAGAGAAATCTAAGGGAAGTAAGGTGGCTGGAGCTGCAGGTGTTGATGTAAACACCTGGAGAGAGCTCACAGTGTTCAAGACAAGAGGGTTCGTGAGCCAACATTTGTTGGGATATGGTCTGATGATATAGTAACCCAGCTGGCCTTGAACTTGCAGTCTTCCTGCTTCGGCCTCCTAAGGCTGGGATTACAACGCATGCATCACTGTGCCTGACTTGAACTCACCTTAATGTAATTGTGTTTATTACCTGCATATGTGAATATGTGAATATTTCTCCAAGAGCCATAGGTTCACTTTCTACTAGACCTGGTAATAAATGACTTAAGCAATGGCTCTAAATGAAGAGGTCAAGAAGACAAAGCATTAGAGGACACANGGGGGAGCAAAGCCCTCTAAGGTGGCTGAATGAGACACCAAAGGACGACTGAGTGCTCTCCATGGGGTCCAGGATGCTCAGTGCTGTNTGCAGACACTGTGTACACAATGGTTAGAATAGTTAACTCCTTCACTCTGTGAATGAGGTTGGGGACAAAATATCCAAGTTGCTGCAGAAGGACTAGGGTAGCCCCATTTGAGAAGGCTCCTGGGAGGGACTGTAGGACAGGTACAGAAAGTGGTAGTACCAAGTGCCTTGCAGCCAGACATGACGGTGCATGCCTATAATCCTGGCACTGAGGAAGCTGAGGCAGGAGGATCAGCNGTGTGGACTATATGGCAAATGTCTAAATGTGCTCCAGTTAGGAATTTCACTTGTTCTCTGTCATCCTAGGGTGTTTTTGTCTCTTTTCTGATGTCAAAGTGAAGCTTAAGCATCTCCTGCTCAAACCAACCAGATTTGGGCTTTCTGATTCTGATGTTACAGGAGTCATGCATTGTGAGAGCTGAGGGGTCTTGAAGCAATCTAATCCTCCTGTTGTGTCTTCACTAATGGAGAAACTGAATCCCCAAAGGAGAAGCATTGAGCTTCGTCGATGATTGGATACTTCTGTAGCATTGGGGAAAACGGACTCATTCTCCACATATAATTTATTTATTGAGACAACCTTGATCTTCCTATCTCCCTGCCCTTGTCTCTCTCTCCTGAATGCTGGGGAAGCAGGCCTGCACTACCATATCCACTAAAATAGACTTTCAAATTCATTGGTATCTGGGGTAGGAGAGACGGCTCAGTGGTTAAGAGCACTTGGCTGTTCTCCCAGGGGACCAGGGTTCAATGCCCAGCACCCACATGGTGACTCACAACTGTTTCTAAGTCCAGCTCCAAGGGATCTGATGGCCTCTGTGGGCACTGCATGCACATGGTGCACAAACATATAATGCAAGNAAAACACCCCAAAACATAAAAGTTAAAAANTTTTAATCAAATTCACCAATATCTAAATGTTTTAGTCAGGACCCAGGCGCTAAAATAATTTAGACACAGTAATATTCTATTACAGTAACAATTTATTAACAAAAGAAATGGATCTCAAACACACAGAGGACCTTACAAAGTAAGCAATACAAACACATTCTTCCAGAAGAAAATGATTAACGACCCCCTTCCCCCAACAGGAAATACCTTATTTTGTCCTGAAGAATGGCTGAGCAATGATTTATGAGGAACAGCATCAAGGCACTTACTTGAATTAAAAAAGCCTACTATAAAATATGTCCCTAATGGTAAAGGATGGTGACAGCTAAACATTTTTTGGTAAAGACTGAGAATTCAAGTCCATTTACCTGTCTCCATACTGTCTGCACATGTATAGAGAAAAGCAAGCTGTGTAGGCACATTCACACTCACTTCTAAGAAACAGAAGCCACGGCAACATCGGGACTCAGACCCCAATTCCCCAAATGATTTGCACTAAAGAGGAAAGAGCTATTTGATTCTGTGTTTCCTCCTAGGGATGAGGCACAGAGTGCAGCATCACCCCCAAAATAAGTTTATGCAAGTTTCAAATGAAAACCCTTTGTAACCCAGCAGCTATGACAGACTTACAGTGTCTCCAATAAAAGCTTCGATGCCCTCACTGCCCGGTCTGCAGCTTCAATACATTCTTATTTTAAACTAAGAATAAGGTACAAAATACATACTAAAAAAACCTACTAGTATAACGTTTGACTTTCTAATTGTATTTAATAGGTTTACTTTAAAATT
Source organism: Neotoma lepida (assembly GCA_001675575.1). Classification (NCBI taxonomy): domain Eukaryota; kingdom Metazoa; phylum Chordata; class Mammalia; order Rodentia; family Cricetidae; genus Neotoma; species Neotoma lepida. Next base: position 746,351 of record LZPO01044060.1, read on the forward strand.
TCAGTTGCAAAATACTTTTAGTAAAAAAATAGTTCTTACCATGATAAAAATTACCTTATTAAAAATGCCCCCTTCTACACCAAAGCCTCCATTTCTGTTACTATTAAAAAACCTTAATTTTTTACTTTTAACTTAANGTAATCCAGTTGTATTTTACTTTATGTTATAGCCCATAAGAAAGCCAGCTGGTGGACTGTTTTATCATGTTCCATTATAATTTTCATGCTTAAACTTAGCACCCAAATTTATTATCACCCATGATTATCTAAAATTTTTATACAAAAAAGGGTTGGAGGACAAATGAGTCTCCAGTAGCTAGCTAGTTTTCCTTTTTTNTTCTTTTGGCAAGGTCTCACCAAGTACTCAGGCTGGCCTCAAAGACTCAATCCTCCTGCCTCAGCCTCTAAGTGCCTCACAGGTCACCATGCCCAGAGTCTGACAGCTTTGTAAGTAGCATTTCTTCCTTTCTGCAATTTAATTTAAAGCCCAACTTCACTAGAATTAAGAAAAGATTCCAAGAGGGGAAGAACGCACAAAAACAAGAGTGGGCAAAAATATAACACTTATCAACTGGAGACTTCCACTTTTCTACAGACTGTTCCCTGAATATACTGGGGGGNNGGGGNNGGGNAAGCGGAGGGGGCACTGCCTCCACTCCAGCCTCAGCAGAANCTCAGCTCAAGCACTCTCTGCAAAGCATTCTCTAAGTCCCCTCGGGACACCTGCCTTCCAGATATTTGAGGATACCTGAAGAAGTGTTTACTTCCATGCAGAGAACCTTCAGCTCATCTCTGTCAGTACTCACTAGAAAAGCTTCAGTAAGGAAATTAACAGGGGCCACAGAGCTCGGGCAGGAGCATTAGTCCGGTGAACCCATCTAACATCTCCATGTAGTCTCCAAGTTCACCATTTGCTGTGCTGGGAACTTTTATATAAATTATATCTGTTCCTTTCACCCGGCTTAAAATTAACTAGGCTCCTGCCAGTCTTACCCTAGCTGAGACACAGACAGCAGGACAGCTGTTCGGCTCACAGGGAAGATAGTACTCCTGAGTAGGCCCACCCAGACTCTGTCTACAACCTGAGAAAATGCTTCTTAGCTCTTTGGGGCTTTGGTGAGCCTGTGCCTCTCTCCTTCTAGAAACAGANTCTGTTTCTAGCTTTGCTCTTAGAGGTGTGCTTCTGAATCCTGATCTTACTGTGGGGTTTACCAGGACATGGACCCTGTGCAGCCAGGTCTCTATTTCTGGTCAGATAGTTTTCAGTGATCCATCCTCTTAATCCCCTGAACTGTGTTCTTCGTGTAGCAGGTCTGCGTGTGCACTAGCATACCCCATCCCTATGCACCTGTCACTCCAGCGCTTGGAGGTAGAGGCAGGAGGACCAAAAGTTCACAAGCACCCTCAGCTACTTAGCATGTGTGAGGTCAGCCTGTGCTACATAAGGCTTTGTCATAAAATACACACATGCACACGCTCGCATGCGCAGTCTGCATTTCAATTAAATGATAACCATTTAACAACATTCAAGGTTTTACATCTCTGTAAACAGTCAGAAAATATTTTACACGTTAATGTTCTGAGTGAACAAGATAACTTTTATGAGTATGTTTAAAGCATCAAAAAGCAAATGAAAATAGTTTTTATTGTTGTTGCTGCTGGTGGTGGTGGTAAATTAGGCTTTGGTTCTGTATTTGATGCCTCCAAATATCAGCAATCAAATCAATTTTAATGTTTGATGTTAGGAAGATCGCAACCCTAAGAAGACNGCTGCAACAGATTCTGATGCAATCATGTTTAACTAATAGCTATTAAAAGCAGGATCCTGTTTGCTTTTGTGGGCCAAACACAAACCATAACATAACTCAAGAATTTGCTAATCCACGTGTAAAGCTCCAGAACCTATTAAAGCCACACTATAAACTTACATGCCAAGCAGAGGGCAGGTACTTTCCAAACACTGAACTAAAATTCTTCTTCCATGCTAGTGTTGAATAGATTATAGAGTTATCTTAAACATGTGCTTTAAAAAAATGTGTGTGTGTGTCCCACGGGGATCAGGAGAGAGTTAGATCCCCTGGAGTTGGAGTTACAGGTGACTGTGAGCTGCCTAATGTGGGTGCTGGGAACTGAACTTGGGTCCTCTGCAAGAGTAGCAAGTACTTTTAAGTACTGAGCATCTCTCCAGCTGCCACTAACATGTACCTACTCGTCTCTCACTGAGTATTAAACATTGTAACAGTCAATTCCAACCTGGCTTGAGGAAAGGGCAAGGGGGATTTTAAAAAAAATGGCCAGGATACTGTGATCTTACAATTATTCATAAAGCTAGAAAGCCAAACAAAAGAACAAGCAAGCAGCAGTTAACATTTCTGAAATTCTCAGGCAGAGTTCACAAGGGATGTCAAACTCCACAGCAATGTTAAAGACAATGATAAAGACTTATCAACATAACCACCTAGAAGACAGACTACTCTGAAACTTCTACTGGGATCATAAAAAGGTATTTCTTACATAAGCAAACAGGGCTGCAACGCCAACAGAAAAACAACAGGGGTAATTTTTGGAGTGTGTGTGAGTGTGAGTGTGTGTGTGTGTGTGTGTGTGTATGTGATGTTTAAAAGCGTTCTACCTCAGTAGCTTTGCTACATAGTTTGCTTCCCATAAATATTTGAAATTTTTTTGNATATAAGAACGGGCTAAGAATGATTTTGTACTTTGGCAATCATTACTTTAATGACTTGGGTAAGTGTTTTAATCTCACGTAGGTTAGTCCTCTATGCCTCACTTGGGTGAACTTCTTTTCTCATCTGTCAAAGTGCTTTTCTGAAGAAACTACTCAATTCATAACCTACAGCCAGCTACCAAGAATGACACACCAGTAAAACTAGGGTTCTGTGAAAGTTCCAAGTCCTCCTACATACAAGTTAAAACTGACATCATTATTTATCGTATACCAGCAGGGTACATGGCAGTAAACATCAACACTGTTTTCACATCTGCAGAGTAATTATGGACGTTCTTTTGGAAGCACTCTATCACCTCTATAGTCTTCTACAAGCAGCCACTTCTATGTAAGAAAGACTACTAATGCCCGGCAGTACGCCACAGTGGTGGGTTGGTGGTGGTGCTGGCATTTCTTAAGGGGAACTATCATTCATCATTTTGATTTTCCAATCTCTCCTTGAATATACGCCACAAGTCCATAAGTGCTATAAGAAGCTGCTGAGCCAATGAATATTCTGCTTTGTCTGACAAGACTGATTCAGAAATACCAACTTAAGGCAGACTCCAGGAGAGTCAAAGGGGAGAAGGCAGAGCTTACCAGCAGACAGAGTCTCAGAAACAAAGAGATAAAGAGCAAAGATTCTCGCTGTCTCCTGACTCTGAACTCTTTCCTTACCTAGTTATTCTAAAGAAAAAAAGGCATGACTGAAACATCAGATGTTTACAATGGGGGTTCTTACAATGTTTGGCTGGCTGTCAGGGCCAGATTCTCTTAGGAGACTCCGCCACAGTTCCTGCATGAAGGAGAGGAAAAATGGTATTTCCAACTACCAACCAGAGAGCTTACTGCTGTCTGGGAGCAAAACACAAACAGAAACGCCAGTGAGAACAGAACTCTTCTAGTTAGGCCCTCAGGCTTCACCAGCCTCTGGTCCAGCAATGCTGCCTTTCTTCCCCTCTCCACAGAACCATGTGAAGGCTCCAGTGTGTAAAGCAAACCCCAACTTCACCTCTCTGTCTCCTGGAGGACAGAGTTCAGATGTACAGTCCCTAAAGTAAAGTGATCAAGTTTGAGGCTGCTTTACAGTTCCATTCTGTTTATATTGTACCCCAGGAGTGCTTATCTGCATGAAGTCTGAAGCCACAGCATTTTCTTCTTTCTGATTCCACCCAACTATAAGCTCTAGTGCATGTGAGAATATCAAAAGGCTTTTAGCTTCAAAGAACTATTTCAAGTGTGCACCACTTTCTCCTTTTACAGTAGAAAATGTTGCACAGTGAAACTGGCAAGACACTCTTATTTACTTTCTCAGTCACCAGAAAGACTCAGACCATTGAGAACACACACTCCTTTCTGCTTCTGAGAGGCCACTGCAAAAGCCACCGCTTCAGACAAACTATAGAAGAGAAGATTTTCTTCTCCCTTTTTGCAATATTCTCCTCTGGTCAAGGAATCCCTCACAGAAGGATTGCATTGAGCCAGTAAAACCTGGATACCGATGGCTTCATAATCCCTGCGAACTTCTTTCAGTGTGTGGATCCCTGCTGTATCTAAAAACTGCATTGCACTGCAGTCAATCACGATAGTATGCAGCTCCAAGGGATCATGGGAAAGCTGCACTGAAACTTCATCTTGGATCCCACTGAAAATCCCTGTTTCCTCTTTGAGTTTCCTCTTTGCTGCCTTCTTCCAAGCTGCCTTTGTCAAGACTGGGTTTAGAGTTTTCTTGTACAAAGCTGATTTAAAACATTCTTTGTTTATGTAGTAGAGAGGGGCTATGAAGCGGAAAACCTTGATGCCTGGCTTAGTCTGAAGGTTCTTGTAGGCAGAAATGGATTCAAAGGTTTCAGACTCTTCTTCCAAACCAAGCAGTGAAACCATTGGCTTCTGAGTACGGAGGATAACACAAAACATAGAAAAACAAACCCCAACAAGCAGGCCTATTTCGGTGCTTAACAGAGCAGAGGCCAGCATAGTAACAAACCAGATAACTGTATCCATTCTGTTAACCCTCCACATCTTTGGCAAGTCTCTAAATTTAAGAAGGGCACCCCGGAGATTTACAATAGTGATCACACCAAGGACACATTTTTGAAGGGAATAGAATAAAGGAGCTATTACCAGGAGGACCAACAAAAGAACAAGGGCTGTCACTATAGCCGATAGCTGGGACTGGCAGCCTGTTGATTCCTTAACCAGTGTCTTGGCAAGAGCTGCACTGGTAGTTATGCAGTGGAAGAAGGAAGGTATGATATTGCAAAAGCCAATGGCATACATTTCTTGATTTGCTTTGACTGTGTAGCCATGTTTCTTGGCAAACATCTCAGAAAGTGACACAGTGATAGCAAAGCCAATGATAGAAATAGCTATGGCATCGACAGCCACATTAGGAATTAGGCTCCAGTCAGGTGCTTTGGGCGGCATAAACCCAGTGGGAATTTGTCCCGCAATACTGGAATTGTAATTCTCATTTAGTTTTCCAAAATGAGAAGCTAATGTGGCCGCCACAACAACAATGAGTTCGGTTGGAATTGGTGCCTTGAGCTTGGACTTGAAGTGTTCGTTGAGTTCTTTGGTTGGCAAAAGGACCAGGAGACACAAAAGGCTGGTGATGAGATCACAGATATTGGTCTTATGAATATTTCTGAAGATATGGATCCAGGTAGTGATGACTGAGCCGACACCATTGCTCCGAGGAAGGCTCAGCCCGAGGAGGTACTTGGCCTGGGATGTGAGGATGGTGAAGGAGGCACCAGTGACAAACCCACTCAGCAAGGCATCTGAGAGGTAGACAGAGATAAAGCCCACTTGAAAGAAGCCCATGGCTACCTGGAAGGGAGCATATGCAAGTGTTAAACAGAGACGGGATCGAGCTCCTCAGGGTCATACCACCCCGGCCTTCCTTGCACGGTGACAAACTATCAGAGTACCAGAGAGTGTCAGAGCTAAAAGAAATGCAATCACACGTGACTTTTCATGTCACAAGGCAAGAAAGCTTGCCTAAAGTCACACTCACTACCCAACCTATGAGGACTTGGGGTTTCTACCTTATACAGTAATTTGAAACTGGGACATGGTTCAGATTGCTTTCCAAGAGTATTTTCAAGGTTCCATACAAATGTATACAGACTCAAATTGGAGAAATTTTTCTTCTACTTAAGAAAACATTTTCTCCAAATTAAAAATTATTACTGTAAAATGGAAGGTTTCTACCTTTTTATTTTTGGAGGCAAGGTCTCATGGTCCCAGGGTAGCCTTGAACTTTGATGACCCAAAACTCCTGATCTTCCTGCCTCTACCTCCCAAATGCTAAGATTATAGGCATGTACCACTATACAACTGAAAGTAAAATTTTAACTGGTAGAAAAATTAGGTTCACATCAAAACTGAATCACACTCTGTACCACCTCTGAATTAGCACTACCACTATATCCTTTTGTGCCCAAGTCGGCGGAATTCTANTACCCCTTCCTCACTAAGATATACTAAGAAAGCCAACATGGACTCAAGGCAACACAACCCATCACCCCCTTCCTTCTGTCTCTCCCACCTCATCCAAGTACCAAATAAAGCCAACTATTCTTCCTCTTTATTTCCTGGCTCCAAATGCCTACAACAGAGAACAGGTTTAATGTTGGTATTGACTTCTGAATACTAAAAGGCAAAGGCATAATCCTAACAGCAGATTGGCAGGTTCCATAGGAGACTCAGGAAGATTGGAATTTGTAATCATTTCTCTTGGCTGGTAAGATGATGGTCCTCGAGTTTTTCTCTCCCTCTTCATCAACCCAAGAGAACTACTAAGTTTAGCAGAAGTCTCTCACTAGAGTAGCTGTTCTTAAGGAAGGTGGGATCTGGCAGTAATTTGAACGACTCTGGCATCCCTTCCCCCCTGCCCCTATCTATCACCCTCTTGTCTGACTGCTCATGGTGATTTTGCTAATAATCAATCAGCCACACATGATTTTAAGCAAACCTAGTGTTTCCAACATAGAAAGTTAAGAATTGTACTAGTTGGTCTGAGGACCGACCCTTTCTGGTCTAATTTTTTTTTTTTTTTAATATCTGATTGTTGGTTGCTGCTTATGAGGCAGCCTAGGAACAGGCAGGAAAACCAGCCCTATTTTACCAGTGGAATGTGGAGTTGGGCTTTGAGTCCTCCTATTCACAGCTTCAGCACCCAGTAAATGGTAGCTTTATTACAGCCCCTAGCAGCCCCCACAGTAGAGATTTCATGTATAGTGATTACTTTCGGCAGAAAAAACCAATTGTTAAGTCTCTCTCTCCCTTTTTGTCCTTCCTGGTGTCTCAGGGTCTCACCATGTAGTCCTGGAATTTGCAATGAAACCAGGCTGGCCTTGAATTCAGAGATCCTCCTGGCCCTGCCCCCGCCCCCTGAGTGCTGGGCCACTACACCCAGTCTAACTGTTCACCATTTCTTACCTGATAAACTCCAGCCATGAAGGTCACAGTGCTGCCAATTTTAATTGCATAATGATTTTTGTTACAAAGTTCGCCTAATGTATGGTTTACTAACACAGATCCATTTGAAACCACTGCTAACGAAGATGATGTAGCAGCCATGTCAGGGCAGGCTTTATGTAGTTCTCGGTCAACTACCTCACCAATCATAAGGCACAGTACTCCAAAAATGCCCACGGAGATGTGGCGAGAGGTACCAAACAGGCAATAAATGATGCTGGCAAAAAACGACGTATACAGACCATAGATAGGCTGTTGGCCAGCCAACAGGGAGTAAGCAATAGACTGGGGCACCAAAAGTATGCCCACAATCAGGCCAGACATCACATCACCTAAAATGTTTTTCTTCAGATCGTATTTTGGGAGCCACTGCAAAACAGGAAGGAAATCAAAAATCATATTTCTGACTTTGGCTGGGCTGCACTGGCAACTCTTCTGCAGCTTTCTGATGACAACTTTTTTGATGTTAGTATTTGGTTTCTCCTGAGGTTCCATGTGGATCCTACGATAAGGTCTGCATTGATCATTGGTCTCAAACTGCTTGAAGTCAGTGCTCGATCTCCTTTGAGCCTCCAGGGGGACCTCAGGTGGAAGACTGTCGGCTTCTTCAGGGAAGTCCCTCCGTGAAAGGTCATGTTGCTCTTTATTTTCTGAAGACATTTCTGAAGATAGATGGTCTACTTCCTACCCCAGAGAAAATATATACATTAACTTATAAACTAGTTCTCAGTGCTCACATATATTAGCAGTCCTATTTATCCTATTATCCTATTATTAAAGAATTCCATTTGGGGTAGGCCTTTTCTTTTGGGGCAAAGTTTCACTATATAGTGCTGGCTGACCTAGAACTTCTTATGCAGACCAAGTTAGCTTAAAATTCACAGAGATCCACCTGCCTCTGCCCCCTTCATACAGGAATTAAAAGCATGGGCTACCATGCCCAGCCTGGGGGTAGATATCTCAGATATCTACTCCTTTTTGAGCTTCATCTGTCCTGGCCTGAGAGAGGTCAGGGAGAAAGGTCAGAAGTAGACTATATACAGCAAGTCACTGGGTTAGTACAGAACTTCTTAAGGACACTAAAGATTCTCCTTTGTATCTTCCTGGATCCCCTGAAGATTTTTCTCAAAAAATATATCAGGGCAGCCTTTCTTCTTCCATATGCTACCAATGGTCTTCACAGGCTGAGTAGAGAAGTAATGTTGCCCAGAACTTCCACTTGGAAGATATACAAGTGACCCTGCATTTCTGAGCCCTAAACTCCAGATCTAGTGGAAAAGAATCTACCCTTAGGAACTAGAAGAAAACAAAACAAAAAGATAAAAATAACAAAATAAAGACAACAAATGGTCTTATAACAGGAAAACCAGGCTCCTAAAGGAGCAGAGTAAATTGTTAGTGACTGTCACAAATTAGTTCCTCATAAACTGTGAGCTTTGCCTAGTGTGGTGGTTTGAATGTCATTGGCCCCCATAATCTCATAGGGAGTGGCACTATTAGGAGGTGTGGCTTTGTTGGAGTGGGTATGGCCTTGTTGGAAGAAGTGTGTCACTGTGGGGATGAGCTTTGAGGATACCACCCTGTGTCTCAGTTGACTTCCTATTGCCTTCTGATCAAGATTTAACCAGCACCATGTCTGCCTACTCTGCCATGCTCCCTGCTGTGATGATAAAGGACTGAAACTGTAGGTGAGCCAACCCCAATTAAATGTTTTCCTCATAAGAGTTGTCGTACGCCGGGCGGTGGTGGCGCACGCCTTTAATCCCAGCACTTGGGAGGCAGAGGCAGGCGGATCTCTGTGAGTTTGAGGCCAGCCTGGGCTACCGA
>LZPO01044060.1:782592-806531 GCA_001675575.1 Neotoma lepida
AAACAAACAAACAAACAAACAAACAAAAAGTAAAGTGGAAAGTGATAGAGATCCAACATTAACTTTTGACCTTCATGGGTGCAGGCATGGACATATGCACCTGTGCACACATATGCACATATCTCACACACACACACACACACACACACGTTTACTGAAATCACATTCCTGGAGAGCTAAAACACTATGTTGGCATTTGCTTGGCTCAGGTTAGATGGTGTCTCATGCTGGAGAATTGGTGGGAGTGGTTGGTGAGTAGTGTGAAGAGGACTTGAGCTGCTTGCTGACTTGCTTGTAACCTCTCATCTTCACAGCAGCTGCCTAGCCCCAGAAATTGATCATTCTAGCAACAACACTATCTCTTCAGCAGGGTGGAGGCCCTGTTGTGCCCAGGTAAAGACCCTCAAAGAGACCACCAGAGACTTAAGGAGTCCAGAATGCAAAAGCAAGGTTTATTGCAGGTACACGCCTAGGCAGGGAACTCATCCAACAGCTCTCGGCACAGGAGGCTGGGAAGAGTTACTCTTTCTTTGTGAGGTTAGCTATTTAAAGGCAAAAACCACAAAAAGAGTGATATAGGCCTTTGCATCATATGATTGGGTGAGGGTGTGTATCCTTTGAATTTACTGGTTGGGGGTTACAGTTAACACTTTTGGGNAGGCCTGGACAAGTCCCAGGCTTTGTCCTTGAGCTGCCATGGAGGCTGGCTGGCCTCACACGTACTGACTGTGGGGGCTGACTCAGTGGCCCAGGCTCTGTCCTTGAGCTGCTGTGGAGGCTGGCTGGCCTCACANGTTCACATTGACCCATGNACGTAGCTCTAAGTTGGTGAGGGGTCNCAGACAGTAAACAACTAGCTGAACCTTGAGCAGTCAGAGTACGTGCGCAGAAAGGTAACTACTGTAAGGACTATGTCATAGCCCTCCCAGAAACTGCTTGCTTAAGTCTCAGGAAACTGAAATTGAGGCCTGATCTCTGAGAGCACACTGAGCAGCCTGTTGTGGCATCTGCTTGGCCCTTTCAGGCCTCGTGACCTAAGTATCTTCTATAAGACCCTATAAGTACCCCCCAAAGTATCCACCACCTCACGCTACCACTGAAGACCACGCTCTTCAACAGTCCTGCCTTCCTCATTCTGGCACATTGAAAAAGGCATTAAAAGTATACCATCCTATAAAACAAGGCTGATATTCATAATCAGAACTAAGCTTGGTGGGTACACTATAGATAAGTTCCTGGGATGGCCTCTTTGGGACACGCTTTTAGACCTAGTTTGAAGCCAAAACACACATCTGTAGTTCCAGGTACGCCTGTCTCTTATACACATCTAGATGTGTATAAGAGACAACACCAAGACCATTTCAAAAAATAAAATAAATGCCTGATTGATTGAGTAGATTTTATTCCTGGGCTCAAGGAACTGAACTTTATGAAAGTACAGATGTGCAGCTATAACACAAAGAAATAATTGTGTGGGGGGTTCTAAATAGGCAAGTAATGTATTGGGACATCAAAGAGCAATCATGGAGATGGTGGCACTTAGGCTGGGTAGAGGGGGCAGGTTTGGTGGGGAGCAGCAGAATAAAATGCAAAGCCCCAAATTGATGGAAAATATTAGAATAGATCTTAGAATATGTGCATGGAAATTGTGGAGAACAAAGGAAGACAGGCTACCAGGAGCCAGCAAGATGACTCAGCAGGTAAAAGCACTTACAGTCAAGACTGATGATCCGAGTTCAAATCCCCAGGACTCACATGGTGGAAGGAGAGAACTGACTCCTGCAAATTATCCTCTGACCTCCACACATGCACCATGGCATGCTCACACCCACTGTCCCACAAAATTAATATATATAATACAAGATTTTAGAATGACTACTGTAGGATAAAGTTTTTTTGTGTCCCGAGGCTGCTCAGACCCAAGTAAACACACAGAGGCTTATATCATTTACAAACTTATGGCCTAATGGCTCAGGCTTCCCATTAGCTAGCTCTTGTATCTTAAATTAACCCATTTCTATAAATCTGTACTTTGCCACGTGGCTCGTGGCTTACTGGTACCTTACATCTTGTTTATCCTGGCGGTGGCTAGCAGCGTCTACTCAGCTCTGCTCTCTTCTNCCTCTTTCTCTAGTTAGAATGTCCCGCCTAGCCTTATTCTGCCTCACCACTGGCCACACAGCTTTATTTATCAATCAATCAGAACAACACATTTTCACAGCATACAGAACATCACCCATCAGACTACTAGGGCCAGATTCTGTAGAACTATTCATAACAGGTAAATAGGCAACAAGCTGCTATGGAGGGCAGAAAAGCCTCTTAATCACTGGGCTATAGCCTTAAGAAAACAATCATTATTTATTCAAATGCTTAGATATCCACAAGCTCTTGAGACTAGGATTTAACTTGCAGGTATTATTACTAAAAAATATAAGAATGTTGACTACACCATTTGTAATACTAGAAAAATCAGACGCTGAACTCTAGTGGCTGGAGAAATGGCTCAGTAGTTAAGAGTGCTTGCTGCTCTTGTTGAGNAGCAGAATTCGATTCCAGCACCCACATCAGGTGTTCACAACTGACTATAACTCCAGCTCCATTGGATCCAACGTCCTCTTCTGCCCTCTGTGGGCACCAGCACACACATGCACAGACATACACAATCAACGAAAATAAAAATAAATAAATTTTTTAAAAGAAGCCAAAAATATCTAATGATGGAGACTCATTTACCTCTCAGGAGGCCATAGGGAAATGTCCATATTATTTTTAATTGTCACAATTTCAGGGGACTTCTCTGGCATTTAGTGGGTGGAAACTGAAGTATCTTCGGTGTATAGGACAGCCTCCTACAATGAAGAATTACTGTAATCAAAATGTCACTGGGGCCAAGGTGAGGAGCCCTTACTATAGAAGATGGTGCCACAACACAAAGTAATACTCTGCAGTCATTATAGTGAATGAGAAGTACCTTTGAAAGACATTCATGTCATCTGGCAAAGAAGGAAAAAGCATGTTACAGTCTGGTGTACGTAAGTATTTTAAAAAACCTNTAAGTATGCAAAAAATTTTCATTTTTATTTTCTTTTTTGTCTTTCTGTATTTTATAAAGTTCAGTAGCCAAGAACATGTAAAACTTATAGATAAAAACAAAAGATGCTGAACACCAAGCATGTGCCAGACAGCCCTGGAAGAAGATCTAAGGAGCAAACCCTGATAGGTCCCTGCCCTCATGAAGCTCCCAGTCCANTGGGGGAAGGCAGGGAGGAGGACAAGGGAGAAAAGCCAAGAGAATGTCTGGAAGGAATAAGCACAATAAAGGAAATGGAATGGGATGACAGGCAGGGACTGGGGGACGGTGGTGTGGTGCTTCCTTGGGCCAAGATAACAAGAAGTGATGAGTGATACTAAAACTTTGTAGTCTGCAGACTATGGAGAACTGGGCAAGAGTGAGCAGGCTGCTCAGGTGGATTATGGCGTCTGCTTTAGAGAAGTTCAGATGGTCATATGGACTGTCAGAGTAAGGGTCAGCCTTTTCTTCCTCCCTTTTAAAAAATATATAAATACATTGTGACTGGTTTATTCCATTAAGAGAATGCTGAGGAGCAGCAAGAATGAATGAACTGTGGTCACACATGGTGATAGAGACGAAAATCACAGATGTGCTGAACTGAGAATTTTGCCAGGCTAACCTGTGCAGAAGTCACGGTTTACTATTGGGTGGAGAGGGGTACCTTTGTACATAGCACTAAATGGGTGCAATGCCCCCAAGAACTTATTACACTTTACAATGAAGGAAGTAATCCACTTTACAGTAAAGTGCCTTTACAAAGGTCAAAGGGCCAGGAACTGTTTATAGTCATGCATTCCACAGTATTTACAAGGCACTGCTCACAGCATAGGGCTGTCGTGGAACCTAAAATAAGGTTCATCCACAAAGAGANAGCTCTTTCCCACCTCCTTTTGTGCAGAGGAGGCACAACAAGGAGAATTCTGGTGTTTCTAGATTCTCTGGAGTTGATAGCCCACAGACTGCGGTGTGCATTTCTGGTTAACAACCCAAGGAAGCCCAGGTTAGAGTCAGAAAAAGCACATCAAGGCACCAGGAGAAAGATCAAGTTGAAAAGAACTAGACTATTAAAGGTCAGCCTCTCTGGAAGGANCAGATGTCAACCAGAGGTTACCTCTAAGCAGTAGGATCACGTGTGCTTTTAATTGCCCTTTTGCATTATTTCCTGCAGAGAGCATGTATTATTTTTATAAGAAAAGTGTTATGGAAGGCGTATTATTTTTTTACAAGGGCCCTTAGAATACTAAAATTAGAACATCATCGGAATCCAAATCCAANAAAGACTTGTGTGCAGAACTTATGAAATCAGGGCCAAGAGGTGGTTAGACCATGATATACCTATGTACACTGATACAAGCAGCCTAGCAACAACCGTGGCAACCGAAGCCCCACACTTGGGAGGGTTAGGGAAAGAGGGAATGAGTGTGGGGAGGTTAGCTTTAACTGTCAAATCAACACAACGTAGAACCACCTGGGAAGACTGTCTCAATGAGGGATTGTCTATACTGAATTGGCCTGTAGGTATATGTTTTTTTGGGGTTGTCTTAATTAAGGTAATTGATGTAGAAGACGGCCTACTTTGGGCAACACAATTCCCTAGGCAGGGATTCTGAACTGTAGAAGAATGGGTAAGTCAAGCCGAGCACAAGCAAGCAAGCAAGCAGTCCTGCATGCATTTATTCTCTCTCTGCTCTTGATTGTNNATGTGATGTGACCAGCTGTCTCAAGCTCCTGTTGCTATGACAACCCCACCACCACAGGTGATGGACTGTAACCTGAAACTGTGAACTTAAATACATCCTTCCCCTGCGCACCCCCCAAAGTTGCCCTTTGTCAGAGTATTTTATCCCAGNAAGAGTGGAAAGTTTGGGTTGGGGGAACGGATGGGACACTTGCAGGTGGCTGTATCANNGCTGTAGCCCCTCCTGCATGGAGGACTGTAGATACACATGTTAGCTCTTCTGATTGACCAAGAAGCCAAATCAATCTCCTAAATAGTAATTGTTAGGCATTGATGTCACAGGTCCAAAGAAAGCCACTGAGGGCAGAGAGGACACATTTACAGGTAGGTAGCAGGCTGCTCCTGAGCTGCCTATGGCATCCTCTGCACGAGTGCTGTGCAATTGAGTGTCTTTCTAAGTTCTTATCAAACCAGGGTGAAAAGAGCCACCCCTGTTCTCTCTCCCAGGGCCCAGTGGCATCTGGAACATGCTGATCCTCATAATTCTTATTCTCAGGAAGTATTAATGACTTAATCCCTCAGCTTGCTCCTGCTCTCCTGTGTGGCCTTCTCAGTGAGATTTACAGACAAGATCCAGAGAAGTCCAGATTGACTCGGGGCACACTGAATTCAATTTGCTGGGAACAGGCCCTGGAAAGGCCTGAGCCTGACCCCCTCCTTGGGAGCAGCTAGAGGGAGTCCCAGCCATGGGTGAGGTGACAGCAGAGGAGGTAGAGAAGTTCCTGGACTCAAACATTGGCTTTGCCAAACAGTACTATAATTTTCACTACCGGGGGAAAGTCATCTCAGACCTCCTTGGGGCCAAGGAGGCAGCAGTGGACTTCAGCAACTACCACACCGTGAATAGCGTGGAAGAGAGTGAGATCATGTTTGACCTTCTGCGGGACTTTCAGGAGAATTTGCAGGCTGAGAAGTGCACATTCAACGTCATGAAGAAGCTCTGCTTCCTCCTGNGGGCTGACCGCATGAGCCTGTTCATGTACAGGACCCGCAATGGCATTGCAGAGCTAGCCACCAGGCTCTTCAACGTCCACAAGGATGCTGTCCTGGAGGACTGCTTGGTAATGCCAGACTCCGAGATCGTCTTCCCTCTGGACATGGGTGTCGTGGGCCATGTCGCACACTCCAAAAAGATTGCCAATGTCCCCAACACAGAAGAGGTATGCTCTCCCTGTAAGAGAGACTGTGGGGATGTACTGCTCTGTGGGGTTCAGGGGTTCAAGTGGGCTGGGTTGTTGCTGGCCACCAAGCTTGGGCTAGTCATGGCATGACACCACTCTCTATTTATTGACAATACTTAGAACTTTTTATTTAGAAAAAGAGAATATTCAAAACTAGCAGGAGTTTGAAATACTACAAAGAACTGTATACCTTTCATTCATGTTTACCAATTATTAGCATCTTGTCACNTCTGCTTGTCTCTCTATTTCTGTGACCTACTAGAAGGAAGCTTCGGGCANGCCGTTTTGTCCATACAGCCTTCATTCTGTATTTCTAGAACAGGACATTTCTTCCACATTCACTGTACAATGGTGGAATTTGGGGAGCACAACACCCACATAACACAATCATCTAATATTCACATTCATATGTTCATATTCAGTGTTTTCCAGGTAGCTCATATACACTAATGTAGTCCTGTTTCTTTAGTCTACTCCCATCTGAGACCGCTCCTCAGTCTGTCTTTGTTTTCTAGAAAGTTGATGTATTTGAAAAAATATTTTTTGCCAAATCAGACAAACCCACAAATATTTTACAGAAATGTCCTTCCATTTTGGCTTATCTAATCCCCACCCNACCATGGATCTGTTAGGGTGCTTGTTAGATTAAGTTTACTATACTCTGGGGGAGGAGAAGGAGAGACAGACAGACTGACTGACTCATTTGGCATCTCAGGCTGGCCTAGAAGTCCCTGTGTAGCCCAGGATGGCCTCAAACTCTTGGCAACCTTCTTGTNTCAGCTCCCCAAGTGACACTGAGTCCCTAGATGCCGTGGGCCTCGTTTACTAGTACACCAGCCTTACTAAGATAGCAAGTTTAACCATTTCCAAGGTCCAGCCCCTGGACATTCTGTGTCACTTTTATATGTTTGGTTGTTTTGAGGCAGGGTCTTACTGTGTAGCCCTGGCTGGCCTGGAACTCACTTTGTAGACCAGGATGGCCTTGGACTCACAGAGAGTCTCTTGCCTCTGTGTGCCATATGCCTGGCCTCCTGGGTATTGTGTGACTTTGTCTTTACCTTGCTTCTGTGTTTATTTCAGATAAAAAGTCTTAAGGTTAAAANGGGAAGAGGAAGGGCTGGAAATTAACCCAGTCAGCAAGGTGCTTGCTGGGCAAACATGAGAACCAAAGTTCAACCACTAGAACCCACATTAAAAAAAATTAAAAAAAGCCAACCACTCTGGCATATACCTATAATCCCAGAGCTGGGGAGATAAAGACAGGCAGAACCTGGGGTTTGATGGCTAGCTAACTAACTTAGCTAAATCAATGAACTCTAGGCCAATGAGAGACTCTATCTCTAAAACCAAGATGGACAACAATATAAGGAATGGCACCCAAAGTGGACCTCTGCTCTCCACATGCAAGTACACGTAAGTGTACCATACACACACACACACACACACACACACACACACACACACACACATGTCTCATCCAGCTGAATCAGGAGGTCTTGAGAGGGGGCTTGCCCAAGGTCACTAAAGCATTAAGCCCAATCTAATACAAGAATTCAAAGGGGTCATCAAACAATGATTACCTGGCCATTTTCCTAAAAATCCAGTTTCGAGAATCATTGAGAGTTCTNAGGTAGCATGAGCTACAGAGTCAAGTCTCAGGCCAGCCTGGGCTACAGAGACCAGCTCTGTGGGAAACACTAGACAGACTGCCATGGGGTTAATGTCTCCCTGTTTGCCCACTTGGCATCAAGGACTAGGGCTTTGGAGAGGAGTCTTGCTGGATGCAATTTGTCTCTTTTCAATTCCCTCCGAACTTTGGTACATCCAATCAAAGATTGTGAAGATACAATCTTGTGTAATAGCTCTCACTATCCTGTGCTTACAGATACTGACATGGAAACTCTTGCTCACGGTCACACAGATGTAAAGTACAGATGGAATTTAAACTTAGATCCTCTGGCCTTGAACCCATGCTCTTAACCCTCTGCTACTCCATATTTCTCCTTATCTGTCAAGTCAAGTCATGGGATGGAGTGTTACTTAAGAAAGATCTTTCTAATCATATTTCAAGAGTTATGACCTTCTGCCTTGAGGTCAAAGCTGAGTGCTAATCTTGTTACTTCCTAAGAACATAGCCTTGGCAAACATTTAGCCTGTTTGGGCTCAGTTTTTAATTTATATACCATTGATAGTACCCTGTCTCTGCCTCCTACATGCTGGGATTACAGGTGGGATGTCACACCCACCCAGTTTTTACGTGGATTCTGGGGCTCTGAATTCTGGACCCAGACTTGTAGGATAAGTGTCTTACCCATTGAGTGATTTCCCCAGCCTCCTGGCACCAGGCCTACATGGGCAGTTCCTGTTCCTTATTTCAATTACTGTTGGTGAAGATCTAAGTCACAGATCCATACCACATCTGTGTGGACCATGGAAGATTGTAACCTTGCCTTTCTGGAGTTTTCCTTTTACATTCTCTTAGTCTCTGGAAGTGCCAAGTTCTTTATAGGCCTTGGTGTTGTGGAATTGAGGATTTGAGAAGGTCTTCTAATTCCAGAAGATCCAGGCCTCACAGTGTGATGAGCCATGGTGCTGATCTGTTATTTTCTGTTCAGCTCTCAAAGATCACCCTCGCAGCCACACCCGTCCTTGCTCAGAAGCCTTTGAATCTGGGGCAGTGTCCCTGGCTGTCAGTGACTCAGTCCTGCGTGCAAGTTCAGTGAAGACCAGGAAGTCCTGAGTGTTGGGCATTTGCATGCTGTTTGCTGCTATTCTACTTGAGGAATCTCCCTCAATTCCAGGCTCTGGGATGGACATGATCTTACTAACTAACAGTAACTAGAAGTTCAGTGGCAAGGGAGAAGATGATGTAGACTGGAGTCTGAGTTGTCTGTGAAGCTCTATAAAGCTATAGTTTGAGCCTCATTGTCCTAAAAAGTCTGGGAATGGTTACAATCACTGTATTGTTGGAATATGAAACTACAAAGCTTTCCAGGGCTCTCCTACACTTCTGCACCCCTGCCAAATCCCTGCTCATCCTCTGCTCTTATTCTTAAAAGACTTGAGATTGGCATTGCCAAGTAAAATGAAAGGTGATCAGCTAAGTGTGGATTTTAAATAAGCAAAGAGTAATGTTTTAGTATAAGTATGTCCCATGAAATATTTAAGATATGCATACAACTAAAAATAATTATCGTCTACTTGAAATTCAGATTTAACTTGGCATCTTGTTTCTGTTGTTGTGGATATCCAGCATTAGTCTGTAGTGTAGGATGCAAAGAGTCATTTCAATTTTCTTGTATCTGTTGAGTCTTGCTTTGTGGCCCAGTATGTGTCAGTTTTGGAGAAAGCTCCATTCAGTGCAGAGAAGAAGGTATATTCTTTAGTGTTTGGGTGAAATGTTCTGTAAATATCTGTTAGGTCCATTTGATTTTTTTATGTCACTTAGCTCCAGTATTTCTCTGTTTAGCTTTTGTCTGGATGACCTGTCTATTGGTGAGAGTGGGGTATTGAAGTCTCCCAGCCTATGAGGTGTCTGTCTCCATCTCTCTGCTTTACTGCTTGTCCCTGACACCCTGTCCAGTGCCTAGGGTAGAGTGGGATACCCTAGTGGGCAGCCCTTCTTCAGCACCAACCAATTCCATTTCTGAAGGCTGGACCTGTGACTGTCAGGCCTGGAAGGAATGTCAGAGCTGAGAGAACTGTCACCTGGAGCCTCTCAGGTGTAGTCTGCCTCTGTTCTCTCCTTTCTGGAGACTCAGAACTTGGCCCCCTAGACAGGAGAAAAACCTCAACCATCACTCTGATGTCACTGCAGAGGAAACTGAGGGAGTGTAATAAGTAGCCACTGAAGCCAATCACAGGCAAGCTTCTCCATCTTTGGGGCCCATCCCATTGTCAGGTACAGACTCACACTGTGGTTTGAACTGGAGGTTCCTGTTTAACATGATATCCCATCATGCTGTAAGCACCCAGAACGAGCAACCTCGTGTCACCAGTTGTCTTAGCTTCTTTTCCTGTTGCTNTGATAAAACACAAGAGCAACCTGAAGGAGAAAGGGTTTGTGCTCTCTGTTCAAGGGAAGTTAAGGCAAAAAGAGTTGGAAGCAGTTGGTCACAACACCTTCACAGTCACAAAGCAGAGAGTGATATATGGGTGTTTGCTCTTTCTCTACTTACACAGTCCAGGATCCCAGCCAGGGAACTGTACCACCCACAGTGGACAGGTGTTCCCATCTTAATTAGCAATAAAGATAATTCCCCACAGGTCTTAACATACCCAGTGCCTGACACAGAGTCAGGGCTCAATAAGTANAAATGAATGAGTAAATCAACCAATTAATCAGTTAATAAATCAACAGTTAGTGAACGGGTCGATCAGCTGCGCTACTCACCAGCAAGGGACTTGTCCATGAATGAGAAGGGATAGTTCGGTAGCCCTGTTTATCAGGGCTGATGTGAGTGAATTTGATAATATATGTAAGTCATCTTGCTCTGAGGGTAGCACATCCTTATTATTCAGTAAGTAACGGATCCCACCATGCATCCAACAGATCAGTNCTGGAGTGTTTGAAAGGAGGAAGTGGGAAACAGGGAATGAGGAGCAGAATTGCATTACACTTTAAATCTAGACATGGTGGTGGATACCTGAAATTCCAGCACTTGGGAGGCTAAGATGGCAAGGAAGATGGTGAGTTTGAAGCTACACTGTGCTACTCNGTAAGTTATAAGCTGGCTGCAGATAAGTAGAAACTGCTGCACAGTAAACAAATGAATAAGTGAATGAATAAATAAAGACTGAGGCTCACCCCTGCACCGTTGTGCCCTCCATTCTTCCCCTCCCCCTCAATGCTTCCGATGCACAGATCTTTCCTTCAAGTCTTCCAAGCCCATTCCCACCTCCTGGACTTTGTGGTCATTATACCTTTCCTTGGGCTCCAAGCTCAGCACTGTCTCCAGACTATGTCTCTAAAAGAGGCTTCCAGACTCCCATTCAAACCCATGCAGCTTCAGTCTGNCACCCCTTCCTCTCTGTTTTTCTGATTTATTTCCTTCAGAGCACATCATCTCCAGCTGCAGGGAGAATGCTGAACCCTTTTCTTATTTTTTTTTTCTGTCTCCTCTTTTTAGCTGTATNTTTTACCGGGATAGAAGTCTCTTGTTCTCTGCCGTAGCCCCAGGCTTCACAGCAGAGCCTCACANAGAAAGCGTTCTGTCAATCCTGAGTGAATGGATGATGACACTGGGCCTCCCTTAGCCATGTCTCTTGTGCCTGNGCTTTAAAGTCAATGGTTTGGGGCTGAGGAGATGGCTCAGTAGGTCCGAGAGCTTGTGTACAAATGCGAAGGCTTGAGTTCAAATCCTCAGCATCCACACACACACACAAAACAGTCAGGTATGGCTATCTGTGCCTACAGCCTCAGTATTGGGAGGACAGAGACAGGCAGATCCCTAGCTCTCAGTGGCCAGCCAGCCTAGCCAAACTCACCAGCTTCGTGTTCAGTAGGAGACCTGCCTCAAGGGATCAAGGGAGATGTCCTTCTCTGGCCTCCACCTCAATCCCATGCATACAACACACACACACACACACACACACACACACACACACACGTGGAAGAAAACATTAGAATAAACTGTCTGAGTGGAAATGTCTCCAAAATCTTCTGCTTCTGGTCCATTGAGGTCCTGTGATGTGGTTGTTTGGGGGTATTTATTATGGTATGGCTAGAGGGATGGCAATGTTGGGGTAGACTGCAGTTATTTGGGGGCTGGCGTGTTCATGAGGAGTTCCTTGGCTGAGAACTCAGTGTGTGTGATGGCTAACAGAGTCAACTTGGATCTTGACTCACCTCAGAGACAGACCTCTGGGCCTGTCAGTGAGGGAGTATTTTGATCAGATTAATAGAGGTGAGAAGGGGAACCCTAACTGTGGGCAGCACTACTTTCATGGGCTGAGGTTCCCAACAGGATAAAAGGGAGAAAGCAAACAGAGTATTATCTTTTGTTCCTCGCTGCTTGCTGCAATGTGATTGGTTGCCTCAGGCTCCTGTCAACACACCTTCCTGGACATGGTAGACTGTATCCCCTCAAACTGGGAGCCGAAATAGGCCCTTTCTCCCTGAAGCTGCATTTGTTAGGTATTTGAACACAGCAATGAGAAAAAGGCCTAATACACTGGAAAAGAGAGTGCTGGTAGATTTAGAGACATCTGCCTCGGAGGCTGATGAGGCCCAAGTATTGGCTTCCCTGGATGAAGGTAAATGGTGCAAAGCTGAACTAAGTGAAATGAATCTGAGCATACCCGGCCTTGAGCTGTGCTCAGGCACTCAGCCGTGCCCTCCGAGAATGTGACACAGAAAAGCCTCCTTGGCTGCCGCTGTCTTCCAGCTTTTTCTAATCCTCAACCGCTAATTCAAGTCGAGCATGGCCAGCTTATCGTAATGCCTTTACCCTTCACCTGTTTGAGCCAACTTCACTGACCTGATGTCGTTGCCTATTTGTTTAATCTCACTGCATCTGGGAAGAAATCCCAACATACAGAGCATCACACCAGGAGTATGAGCTGTAGGGAAAATTCTGCCACCTTAGTTCGAGAGAAGTTCAGTGGGTTGGCTGTGTGCATGAATTGCCCTTCTCAGAGCAGCAAGCACAGTACATGTTTGTGCTGGCTCATGTCCCATGGGACGTGGCAATCAGGAAATTTACCACGGTGCCAGAGATAGAAAGGTGGCTTCTCCTGACTCTAGACAATCCAGCCTCTGTCCCCCCTTCCTGGCCATGTAGCCCCTATCAATCAATGCCTCTAAAGCCCCACCCGGCCTGTGGGGGTTGGGAGTCAGGGTGTGTGGATCTCTGCACTCTACAGTTTTCAGCTAAGCCCTTAGGGCCTGTATTGTTGTATTAACATCTTCTGTACTACCGTGACCAAGTACCCGACAGAAACAACAGAAGGAGGCCATTGGGATGGTTCAGTGACAACTTGAGTTTGATCCCCAGAAGCCACGTAAAGGTAGAAAGAGAAATTACTCCACAAAGCTCTCCTGATCGCCACATGAGCACTGACACGTGTCNCTCACTATAAACATCGTGCCTCTCCCATAATAATAATAAATAATGTTTGTACTTGAAGAAAGATTGCTTTGGCTCACGGTTTGGGGCTAGGAGTCNGTCATGGGGAAGGTGTGAAGGGACAGGCAGTTCCTATGGCAGCGGTCCAGCAGAGGAAGAGAATGTCCGGAATTGGCTTTCTCCACTCCTCTGCTTACTCTAGCTGTGCCACCAGCCTATGCAGGGCCAATCTCCCTACTTTAGTGATCGTCTCTGGAAGGTCCCTCACAGACACGCCCAGAAGTTTGCTTCACTAGTCTCCTAGGAACTTCTCAACCCAATCAAGATGACAGTCAAAATTATGCTTAGTGATTGTTCATCAGTGAGGAGCTTGAGTCTTGGCTACTCGGTATAGGCCTGACATGTAGNAGAGCTTTCATAGAGATTTGTAGGATGGGGATGGCCATTGAAATGGCCACATACTCTGTAACCAGCTTGTTATAAAAGGTGAAAATATATGCCTATGATTCCAGCCCTTGTGGGAGGCTGACGCAGGAGGATTCAGAGTTCAAGGATGGCACGGACTATGTAGTAAGACTTTGTCCAAATAAATAAAAGAAAAGATGGGGTAGGGATGGGAGCTGAAAATAACAAAGGCTTTTGTTCAGTGAGTGGACCCCAGTGTAACTTAACTATGGTGAGCAGAGCAGATCTGAGGACAGGCTCTAAATGCCCCTTAGTCGTGTTAACTTTGAGTTGCAGATCCCCTTTCTGTGAGAAGGGCTCTTGGTCCCTCCCTCTTAGGCTGTTGGGAGGATGAAGATGAAAGGATGAGATGGAGTACCATGCGCAGTGCCCGCTGGCAGTCATCATGGTCATGCCCCTAACTCCCTCACAGTTTCTGTTTAAGTTTCCACCTTGAGCCTCACTGCCATGAAATGTTTGTCTTCCGTGGCCCTTGGTGCACTGCCCCTCAGGCCTTCTTCTCTTGATGGATGTTGGAGGTATACATGATCCCCTCAGGTGGTCCCGCCCTTGCCAAAGGGGAACCGATGAATGCCTTCATCCCCTTGTTAGCAGGTGCTCGGAGGTGCTTTCTCATTCGTGTATTCATTTGCCTCCCTGTGCTTGTTTCTGTCTTCTTTCAGGATGAACATTTCTGTGACTTTGTGGACGACCTCACCGAGTATCAGACCAAGAGCATCCTGGCTTCCCCCATCATGAATGGGAAGGACGTGGTAGCCGTCATCATGGCTGTGAACAAAGTAGACGAACCCCACTTCACCAAGAGAGATGAAGAGGTAAGACTGNTTGAGATGCTGCTGAGGACACCATGCTAGCCCATTCCTCCTGCTCATGGAATCCCNCAACCTTGCCAATTGGCTTGGCCTTAGTTTCCCCACACATAAGGCAGGAGGACAAGCCAAGAATAGTAGCCCATGCTCTAATGCCAGTATTTGAGAAGCTGTGGCAGGAGTATTGTCACAAGTTTGGTGTAATTATAATTGTATCGCCTGGGCTGTATAATGAGTTCTAGGGCATCATGTGCTATAGATCAGGCCGACCCTGTCTCAAAAACTAAAAGAGAGAGTGGGCAGGGTTCACCTGCTAATCTCTGAGGGAGGCAGGGGAACATTACAGTCCAGACATTGGATTTTGGAGTTAGGAATGAGAGGTGTTTGTTCTGGATCTTTCAAAATCTTCTTGTCTTATTTGGATAGATCAGTTATCTTCTCTGAATCTTTTTTTTTTTTGTAAAGTGGGGGTGATTTCCTAGTATCTCCCTCATAGTGACTTGTAATGACCAGGGAACACACACCAGTGACTTAACACGGAGACACCAAGTTCAATAAATTTTTACTAATACACTCTCATTAATTAATCAACAAGCACGATGAGTTTCTGTTCACAGAGCCATATACGGCTCATTGGTGCAAATTGCCTCTGTGCAAGTTTTCATGATGGTCAGACATTTATTTGCCGGTGGCAGAAGTAGCCAGAGGAAGGATTTCTCTGTTTCAACTGCCGTTTGACTTTGTAGATTCTCCTCAAGTACCTCAACTTTGTGAATCTGATCATGAAGGTATTCCATCTGAGTTACCTGCACAATTGTGAGACTCGGCGTGGCCAGGTGAGTGGCCTGAGCATGTCCTTCTACTGATGTGGTCAGGGCAGCTGGTGTGAAGGTACTGGGAACTACTGAGCTGTGTCTAGTGGGAGTCCCCTGTATTAGGAGGTGAGGAATGCTTGTAAAGTTGTATCCTAGAGTCATTTTATGCTTGGATTTGAAAGCTTGCTCACTAACGAGCTGCCAGACCTGAAGCGAGTTGCTAAGCCTCTCTAATAATGTGGCTATGTAAGATGGGCGTGGTGGTGCATGCTTGTTATCCCAGTGCTCAGGAGGTAGAGGCAGGAGGATTAGGAATTCAAGGTCAGCCTCAGTGACATAGCTAATTGAAGGCCAGACTGGACTACACAAGACCCTGTCAAAACAAACAAACAAAACATGGGGATAGTTATATATCATTCTCAAAAGAGTGTTATCAAAATAAATAGGATAACCTATGTAGGATACTTATACTCAACTGTTTATTATTATTTTATTGTATGATTTTTGCAGTGATGAGGATTGAACTCAAGACCTGTATTACTGACCTGCATCCTTAAACCTTGTGCTTCATATATTTTATTAATAACATATGAATTAAAATAAATGGAAAGAGTTGGACCCAATGCCTCAGTTTTTCAATCTGTAAAATGGGGTGAATGAGCCTGTTTCTCTAGGTTATTGTGAAAGTTAAATGGAATAAACTAGAAAAGTTTGCAGAATTGTTGTTTTCTATCTAAGAAACATCTACTTTGTGCTTCAAAAACTGATTGGTTTTTCAAATGTCTTCAGATATTGCTGTGGTCTGGGAGCAAGGTCTTNGAAGAGCTCACGGACATAGAGAGACAGTTCCACAAAGCCCTGTACACGGTCCGTGCTTTCCTCAACTGTGACAGATACTCNGTAGGCCTCTTAGACATGACCAAACAGAAGGTAAGAAAACNGCAAGNACAAGTCTTTCCAAGAGACACATGGCNATTAAGTGCAGTCTAGTCAAGAATTCAACTAGCACAGGACACACACAGCCTGGGTGAATCCAGATGGCTGTGAAAGGTTTTACATAAGGGGTAGGGAGATAGCTCAGTCAATAATGATGTGCTTGCCTCGAAACGATGAGGACCTGAGTTTGGCCCCAGAACTGATGTAAAAGGCTCGTGCCATACATAGCACAGGTGTAGAGGTCAGAGGACAACTTTTGGAAATCAGTTCTCTCCTTCCACCGAGGGTTCTGGGGATGAACTCCAGTCATTAGGCTCTCGTGGCAAGCACTTTTACTCTGGCGCCATCCTGCTGCCCTTGGGAGAGTTCTTTGCAAGTGTGGACCCAGGTCCTCTGTCTCACAGACATCTTTTCNGACTCGGTGCTTTCTTTCTCTTAAAAGTGTGTTTCAGTGAATATAAATTGGAGTCATAGTGTAGTTTAAGGAGTCAGTTTTTCTTATGGCTATTGACTTCTGTGACCTGTTTAAGAAGTCTTTTTCTAGCTTCCAAGATCAGGAAGGTATTTACTTATGCCAATTCATGTAAGTTTTATTTTTATGAGTTTTACATGTGGCTCTANAGTATACCAAGAATTTTTAATGTATACTATAATACATGGTAAATATTACTATCCCACATAAACATCCAACCAGCCAATTATCTCATCTGGAGAAGAACCACCCTTCCCCACCGCCCTATTGAAAGTCCTCTTCCCCGCTGGCCTACTGAAAAGTCTGCCTTTTCTCACAGTCCCATGGAAAAGNTCATCTTTCCTTGGGTTGGTTTCTGGAATCTCTGTTTTGTTGCGCTGGTTTATTTCTCTATTATTCTACAGTGTTACACTGCCTTAATTTCAGTATGTATACACAATATCTTGATAGNCCCTTGTGACAGGATCTCTAGGTTNGGTGTTTTATGTTAGGGTTCTTCACTGTGTCTTACATTTCTTGTAGTTTCTCTCTGTACTTTCCACCCACTCATACTTAGGGACTTCAAATTAGAATTTCTTTTCCTCTACCTGCTATGCCTGGCAGCAACTAAGTTATTGCTTATCTTCTTCAAGAAACAATAAGTTCTTTTAGGCAGTGGTTCTCAACCTTCCTAATGCTGTGACCCTGTAATACACTTCCTCATGTTGTGGTGACCCCCCCCACAACCATGAAATTATTTCTTCACTACTTCATAACTCTAATTTTGCTACTGCTATAAACCACAATGTAAATATTTTTGGAGATAGAGGGCTGGCAATAGGGTTGCGACCCATAGGCTGAGAATCTCCATTCTAGGCCCTGTGCTGTATGCATCATAAACAAGTGGCGAACATGACATGGGGTCCCGGTAGGTNCCCGGTTCACATGGTCACCCAGACCAGAATTTCTTTCTATTGTCAGAAATCTAGAAAGAGAGTCCAGCTGGACAGAAGGCTGAGGGTATGGCATCTAAACTTCATGTGAACTCCCTTCTGTTTGTCCTCTGGGTGATATTAGCATAAGCAAACCATCAGGATAAGTGGGTTCAAAGGAACGAGGCAGAGAGGGTGGCATCTACACACAGCAATGCAGGGCTAACAGGTCACTGTTTGTCCCCAAGTATTAACAGCTCAGTGATCAGAGGGAGCTCTGGACCAGGAAGACCTTCTCTGCAAGCAGAGACTTTGACCTAACACAANCTTTGCNTCTCCACAGGCAAAGAACAGCAGCAGAGAAGCCACAGGCGGAANCCTGGGTAGCTAGCCCTAGTGGCTTCTANTCCTGGGAGAAGCCTTCTTTCTGGATTCTTTCTTTTTTTCCCCCTCTTCCTTTCTTTCTTGAAACTAGGATCCTAGGTCAGTCTTGAACTTGCTATATCTCTACCTGCTAAGTGCAGGGATTCCAGGCAAGCGCTTCCACACTCACTTTATTCAGTGCTGAGGTTGGAAGCCAGGCCTGCTAGGCAAGCACTCTGCCATCTGAGCTCCATCCCCAACCCTCTTATATCTGTCTTCCTCTCCTATCTTGGACCACAGTAAAAAGAAAAACTTAAGATAAAATAAGTTCAGTAAAGGATGATTCATGAAGCAAGTGGCACCCAGATAGGAAGCCAACAAGAGCACTGCTCTACAGCATGGGCAGTGAGCTCTTCTAGGTTGAAGGGAGCAAAGAACATGAACAACTTGATTGGCTACAATTACACAGTTGTCTGATTTAGATGTGATCTGATTGGTTGGCTGTCTTTGATTGACTAACATTTAAGGTTATAAAACATGTCTCTTAGGTTATTACTCCAGAGCTGGAGATGGAGCCTTGAGCCTTGCACATGCTAATTGAATAGTTTACTTCTGAGCTCCAGCCCCAACCTTTGTTTGTTATGAAGGGACATGTATTGTAGTGCAGGAGGCCAAGTACAAAGGCAGGCTCAGGTGCATGCCCTGCTTATTGCATTTAATAACTTTTAGGGGCTTTTGGATTTTTTTCACAACACTTTAACAGTTAAAAGCAGTGTTTCTGGAGTTGACAGTGGTGTTGTGTGATGTATTTTGAGACCTGAGAAGTTTTGAATCCCCAGTTGCAGGGTATCCACCACTGCCGATGTAATAAGCCAATCAAGCCCAATTAATAAACCCAGGTTTAATGAACAGAGCAAAGCAGTCCTGGGTGACCCTTGGAAAGGCAGGGGAAGAGTCACATGGCAAATATGGCTACGAGGCCTTAAGTAACCTGTAGTCGTGGTCTTGAGCAGCTCCAGGGAGGGGCTGGCTTTGGTGGGCTCTGAGGGGGTGGGGGTCTGGAATGGGAGGGCAGCTCTAGGGGAAGGGCTTCTGTTTGGCTGGCTTTGAGAGAGTGGGTTAGGGGAGAGAGAGAGATGGGGGAGGGGAGTTGAGGTGGAGCTTCCACCAGAACACTCATGTTTCTTGCCACTGCTGTTGTCATGACGCCTTTCTGATTGGCAGAAACACAACTGCAACATGATTATGCAGCTGNGGCCTCACTGCTCTATGAAGTCTCCTTCAGATGCTTGGATTGTTTTCCATAGAGATCCTTCTTTTTTAAAAAAAAAAAAAAAGTAGCCGGGCGGTGGTGGCGCACGCCTTTAATCCCAGCACTCAGGAGGCAGAGGCAGGCGGATCTCTGTGAATTCGAGGCCAGCCTGGGCTACCGAGTGAGTTCCAGGAAAGGCACAAAGCTACACAGAGAAACCCTGTCTCAAAAAAACCAAAAAAAAAAGTATTGTGTGTGTGTGTGGTTGTGGTTTATGTATGTTTCCACGTGAGTGTGGGTGTGCATATGTCACCACGTGTGAAGGCAGAGGACATCTTCATGTGTCAGTCTTCTCCTGCCAGGTTGACTGAGATAGGGTCTCTTACTGTTTGCTATTGCATGAGGCAGGGTGGAGAGCTTCTGGGAATCCTCCTGCTTCCACCTCTCATTTTGCCCTCAGAGCATCGACACTACAGAATGTGCTACTGACCTGGGTATCTAAGGATTCAAACTCGACTCCCCACACTTGCAGGGCAAGCACTTTTACCTACTGAGCTATTTCCTCAGCCCCAAGACCTTATTTCCCCGTCTAGTGTCCTACAATGCTGGGGACCCCCGCAACTCATCACTCATATTTTGGCTGATTAGACAGATCCTGTTTATCAATGTTTAACAAATATGATTATTCTCTGACTTTGCCCTTCTAGCCAAGCTCAGGTTTCAGTGATCTTTCTGCCTTCGAACTTCAGTGGTAGGCAACTTATATAGGTTGGACTTTGCTTTAAAAAAATNCAATTATTATTATTATTTTTACTCCTAGGAATTTTTTGATGTGTGGCCAGTTCTGATGGGTGAGGCTCCAGCCTACTCAGGTCCCAGGACTCCAGATGGAAGGGTAAGTTGCTTTGTGATTTTTTTCTGTACGTAAAGCTTGGCAGAGTCTGCTGAAGGATACTTATCATTTGTATTTATCTTCAGATATTAGGCTGTCTCTCCTGTGTTATGGTAATTCTTCACAACTTTCCAACCCTGTCACTTGCAAAGGTTAAATATCTTGCTGGAGTTCTGAAGGGACCCTGAGGAGCAGATGAGGCAGGAATGGATACCCACATTCTGCAGACAAGAATGAGTTAAGAGATGTCACACAGCTGGCTCAACTATCTTCTCAGCAGGAAGTCAGAACCAGTTTGGAACTAGAAAGAGGCTTCAAATCTAATCCAGAATGTGCAAACTGGTAGCCAGAGTCCAGTCCCAACTACTTGATACACTTGTTAGCTGCATGCATTTAAGTTCTTGTTTGTTGGTACTTAAAAAAAATGAACTGGTTTATAGTGATAGTCAATTTTTTTCATAATGGGTTCTCAGTTTATTTTGAAAAGGTTGACAGTCAGTTAGGTGGGACCTAGCAGCCCACAGGAGAGATTTGATTGGAGCTATGTAACAGCTGCATCCTTAGAGAGTGCCATGAGCTACCTAGTTAGCCACAGTCCACACCACTCAGAGTTCTTATATACTCCTGGCTGGGTGCTCCTCTTTGCCCCCTACCCCTCTATAACGCAGGGTCACAGGGTGTCATATAACCAGGTTATACCTGCAAATGCTGCGGTTGCTCCAGAGAGGGAAGGGAAAAAGAAAGCCAACACTGACTCTGGATTTTCAAGTCAGTTAGTGTGTNGCTGTTTGTGTGACAGGAAGTTCAGTGTTGTGGCTCTGACAGCACTCTTTTCAGGGTGGTTAAGTGGGTAGTGTATACCTTCTAGAACACTACAAAGACACACAAGAGAAGCCCTGCACAAACCCACACATATCCCAAAGAATAGCCTTGGAAAAGACTAGTCAACTTTATATTGTTGTTCGTTTAAGGATGGGAAACAATTGGCTGGAGAGGTGGCTCAGTGGTTAAGAGCAGTGGCTGCTCTTCCCAGGTTCAATTCCCAGCACCCATATGGCTGCTCACAACTGTTTATAACTTCAGTTCCAGGGGAGCTGACACCATCACACAGCGTATATACAGGCAAAACACCAGTGCACATCAAATAAATAAATAAATCTTAAAAAAAAAGAATGGGAAACAAACAAACAAGCAACAAAAACCAGGCATAGTGGTTCATTCCTCTACTCCCAGCAATGGAGAGGCTGAGGCAGGAGGATCACTGCAAGATCAAGTCCACCCTGGGCTACATAATGAATTATACGCCAGCCTGGACTATACTGTAAGATCCTGTCTCAAAACAAACAAAAACAAAATGGCAATGCAAGTTAAGCCTAGTGGCTTAGATCTGTAATCTTAGCTAACTACATAGGCTGAGGCAAGAGGANCGTAAAAGTTCAAGGCTGTTTGGGTTACAGAGTAAGTTTAAGGCTCCTGGGCAACATAGGATTCTATTTTAAAATGAGGGCTGGAGATATAGCTCGATGGTAGAATGCTTACCTAGCATGTGTGAGGTCCTAGGTTCAATCTCTTGTGTGTGTGTGTATGTGTGTGTGTGTGTGTGTGTGTGTGTGTGTGTGAGAGAGAGAGAGAGAGAGAGAGAGAACATGGTTGATGTGCATCTGTTTATTTCTGGGGACAAAATGAATGTGGTTGGTCCCATTTTAACTGGACCAAGTGGATCCGGTGTGCTGAATCAGTAGTCATAATAATAAGTGTTAGAATTGGTTGATACACCCCATAGTAGATAATATAGATTCAAACAATTGTGTTATGAGCTGAAGTCTCTTCATTCATTGAAATTCATTCCAGAGAAGAAACGAATAGACAATACTTGGGTGAAACCATGCAGGACTCAGGCAAGGACTGTTTCGGAGTGAGAGATACACTGAAGGCTTGGAAACAGAGCCTGTAGAGATTCCAGAAATCTATAAAACCGTAGATATACTGAGATGTGTTCATCACTAAGGCACACAGGAGAAGAAAATTCTCCAGGGAACGAAACACAGATAAATCTTATTTCACAAAGACTACCCACTGGATGTTGTCCTTAAACTTACCACCAAAGCTAAACCTAGAGGAAACACACACAGATGTGATTTGGGTCCAGACACAGTCACAGGATTGGCCAGGCTTGACCATGTAAAGAAGGTGGGTGTGGGGCTAGTGAGATGGCTTAGTGGGAGAAGATGTCTGCGGTCAAGCNTGATGACTAGGGTTTGATCTCCACTACTCATTCGATAGAAGGAGAGAATGTACTTCCATCAAGTTGTCCTCTGATGCCCTCTACATGCACTCACACATAATACATAAAGAAGTAGTAATAAAACTATTTTTTGAGATAGGGTCTCTNTATATAACTCTGTATGTCCTGGAACTCTCTATGTAGACCAGGATGACCTTGAACTTGCAGAGATCTGTCTGTCTCTGCCTCTCCAGTGCTATGATTAAAGACATGGNACNCTATACCTGGCTCAAAACTTTTTGTTGTTGTTGTTGTTAAAGAATGTGGGTACAGGCTGCTTGTGTGGGGTTGAGGCAGCGCGCTGGACTACTGCGCTCCAGGCCTTTGGTTCAAAGCTCGCTTGCCCATGTTTCTGGCACAGTAGCGAACAACAAAGAATGTGGGTACACTGGGAAGATACCTGAGTCCTAACACTAGCTAGTCTTGTGGGC
Organism: Neotoma lepida; assembly: GCA_001675575.1. Classification (NCBI taxonomy): domain Eukaryota; kingdom Metazoa; phylum Chordata; class Mammalia; order Rodentia; family Cricetidae; genus Neotoma; species Neotoma lepida. The sequence goes on from LZPO01044060.1 coordinate 805,285, forward strand.
TTGGGACATTTCCAGAAGCCCCCTTCCCATTCTGTCATGCTAGGGTAGGCTAGCCTGTCCATAGGACTTAGGTCACTAGTGCTGGGCCTCCTACTGACATACAGTAGGCACTCTAGTATAAAACCAGAGCTGGCCGGTTGCACTTCATATCTGCTGGGCACTGTACCTGAACTGGTTTGTTTTGTAGTACTGTGGATTGAACCCAGGGCCTCATGCATACCAGGCAAGTGCTTTACCACTTCCTCAGCCATTTGGTATTTTTTTAAAAATTGCTTTTATTTTGAGACAGCTTGCGTAAGCTGNCCTTGAACTCACCCTTTAGCCTAGGAGATGCTTGAACTTGCAATGCTCTTGCTTCAGACTCCCAAATAGCTGGAATTACAGACTTTCACCAGCAGGCCCGGCTACCATTTATTCTTCTTAATATGTCTACGAACNAGTAGACATTTAATCATTTTCCCATTGGACAGTTGAGGAAGTTAAGATCTGGAAANNCCAAATCATTTGTACAAATTTAAAACCAGGATGCTTGTCTCTCTGATGGCTGTCATCACAAACATGCCTTTTCATGGTCTCTTTTGCCTTCTAATATGACTCATGCTTTATTGGCTGAATTCAAACGCACTTTAAAAGTACAGTGTTTGACTTTAACCACCCCTCCCTCAATCCTAGATCCAAAGCCTTCTAAGAGCCAACTATATCTTATTTCNTCTCCTTTAGAAAGTAAAATGGCATGTGTATGTTTAAAGTAAGAAAAAGTTGTACAGGTTAATTAGGCCTCACAGAAAAAAAACAAAACATACCACTTGTCTTCAAACTGCCATTATTTCCAGGCCCTGTTATTTGGCTACCGCTGTACTGGTGACTCTTTCAAAGACTCATGCCACAGTGTCTGCAGTTCAGCACAAGGTAACAAAGGTGCCCTTGATGGCTGTGGTCTGTTTTCCAGAATCCTTGAATTCATACGTGAATGTGGTCTTGAAGGCCACACAACAGCTGCAGTGTGTAGAAAATGCCCTATGTTGCCTAACACACTGATTCTATTTTGCTGCTTTTTTCTGAGAGCAAATTGATTCTCCAGTAGGTTCCAGGAGGAAGAAAACATAAAAACCCAACCTACTAACCAAACCTGTTAGACATGCTAGGAACTTTTCAGACGAGTCCCATGGCAACTGCACTTGGCACTATACTCTTAGCCACGCTGGCAGCAGCAGTGGCCACAGGCTCACCTCCCAGACTCCACAACA